>JAYMFW010016788.1:0-12174 GCA_036785005.1 Tubulanus punctatus | reverse complement strand
TTCTTGCTTAAACTTGACGAGGAAAGTCGAATCATCCTCAGCTCAGCAATTGCGTATTAGGGTACCACTAAGCACAACGTTAACTGCTTCCAAAATACAGTGAGCTTTAATGTAATTTGCATTGGAAATAACCACGGCTTTGAAGGTGGCCTATGTATGTTTAAATGATAAACGCGATAGGGATAGATGCTTTTGCGGTGGTGGTTTGAGACAATTATTTCATTTCTGCAATGTGAAACCTGAAAATAAGAGGTCTAGGAATATCAAGTTTTGTGGATTGGCGTTTCTATTTGGAGTGTAATTTTTATGGGCTTCAATTGAAATATCAACCATTTTGGAATTTGATTTGGCAAGGCCTGATTAATCATATGAATAACTTATAATGACTGATTAACTAATAAAAACTTTAACAAACGTCAAAACACAATTTAATGCATCCATTAGTTCGTCGATCACTAAGAATTTAATGATTGGTTAAGAAGACTAATGGATTATTAAAAATATCCAGATTTGATAAATGACTATAACTGGCCCATGATGAAAGATATTTTCCTAGGAAAGAGCTTTTTCATAGTGAGCGAAGTATTCATTCTTTTATCATCATTTATTTATTTTTTCAATAAGAGTGTGTTTTTAAATGGTGCCCTGAATGGTGCTACTCAAAATATAGAGCCTCCATTAGCAGATTTTATAACGATCCATTAGAATTTAATGATTGTTTATAAAAAAACAGAAATTAAAGGTTTTATTAAATCTGATGGATTGTTAGTGATTTTGATGAATGTGTTAGGAGAGTCTTAATAAATCATAACAAGAATATCTTTCAAAATTAAATTCTGTATCATATGCTATCAAGTTCAGGCTCAAAATTATCATATAACTTCTATGACGACTCACAAACATTACTGAATCACAGCTGGACATTATTACATAACTTTTACTATGACAACCTAAACCCTTAACAGCATGAGGCCTTGGCCCAACATTCTAAATAATCAATTTTGTATTTTTCTCTCTTCATTTGATAATATTACAAGATCAATTAAATTTGGGAACGATTGGAGCCAAATAAAAAAATATTCAATTTCAAGATGATCTAAAACTTTATTTTTTGTAAAAAGGTCTTTACTTTAGTAAGCCGGCAAAGACCTGGAAATGGAAAATATTCAATTTCTCGAAATAGAAAGGATTCAACTCCGACCCAAGCTCAATGAGTACATCACAAGTGTCACAAGTGAATGAATCTTGGTACCAAGGCAGTAAAATCCAGCATCCAATGCTTTACTTATGCGCAGCTAGGTCTCCCTCGTTCATAGTGTCCATTATAAGGGACAGAAGAAAATGGCCCGCTGACTTGTTGACGATAGTTTAGTGCTGCCCTCGTGCGTTAGAATGAGGCATTAAGATGGCACCACTGGTCCTGGATTCATGTAAACAAATTTTCCGGTAAGGATTATTTTTTTAAATAAAATGATTAATTTCTTAAGAACAGTTGATTTTAATCTTGACAACCGTAGCATAGAATGTCACTGTAATCCAGGTATTCATATCTAAAGATGTTACATCCTATAGTCAGATTTTTTGACTCTACGGCGGCAGCACAGGAGCTTGTCACGATTGCGGATTGGTCAGAGACGAGTTGGTTTTCAGAAGGTATATAGGTTCCTCTACAGAGGAGGCACGACTCGGAGACTAGTAACTAGACTAATATATAGGTATACACCTTCTGAAAACCAACTACCAATCGTGACAAGCTCCTGTGCACGGCAGTGGCGGATCTAGGATTTCTGAAAAGGGGGGGGGGGGCGCAAAAATTCCAATTTTGCATTGGTCTCAATTGAGCGAGCACCGAAAAAGTGCGACAGGCATAGGCCTAAATGGAGGTTGGGGGACCTCCCCCAAAGAATCCGAGCATCTGGTACAATTTCAGACGAAAAAATGAGAAAAAAATATATTGTTTGGCCGATTAATAGAATAGGGGGCGCGCTCCGGATGCGCCCCCCGCTAAATCCACGCCTGCACGTTATTCTTTGTAGTAGGAGGAGTCAGAAAATCTGACTACATCCTAGAGCTATTCAGTAAGCGATTAATTTGTCAGTCAAATGGCAATGTCATAATCATTGTCAAATCAGTCTGTCTGTGTCTCCCACCAGTCGATCAATCAATAATGACAATATTGACAATCAATAGTTTTATAGCAATCAATGATTAGAATATTGATGATTGTCATATATTGATTGGATAATTTGGGCCTATTTAGTATTTATACTGTCTTAGTCCATTAATAACCATTGGATTTAGATATTGAAGTAAAGGCTTTTTTGGCCAAATCAAAAGCCGATGAAGTCAGACAGGTTGCATTGCACAAACAATTCTATTTCTATTGTATTCTGTTCCTTCTGGCTTTAAAGCTAAAAATATAAGCTCATCTCTAATTTTCGATTGCACAGGGCCAGAAGCATTTTCTTTCACAAAATAACGAAATTTTGTGGTTGACACCACCTGTGATATTGTCAACTTCCTCACTTTAGTTAGGCTGTCAACTGTACTCATAGCCTAGGCTAGGCCCTAAAGCAGTTAACTCAGTAAATTAAGAGGGACTTGATGAGTTTTGAATTTATACTCTGAGGGCCGGTGTAAGATTATTTAAATCCTCATTCCCTGAGTTCGAGTGCAGTGAATTGATAGGATGCACTTTTTCAAATTTTTTTGTTTTTGACCGAGATATTTGGCAAAATAAAAGATTTGATATGAAATCAGGGGCAGATCCAGAAGTTTTTTATGAGGGATTTGTTCATAGAAAAGGCCCAAAAAAAGCCCTAAAGGGCAAGCAAACTCAGTCACCGTGCAGTATTCTCCACACCACAAAGATCACTGGCTTCCAAACCCTCCTTACCCTATCAAAAACTCATCGGAAACAGGCCAGTTCAAAATCAGTTTCCCCAAGACAGAGATTTTAAAAGAATTTTTACAAAAAAAATCTTTTTTTACATGAAATTTTTGAATGGGTAGATATTTTTCTGAGGGATCTGCACAAATCCTAAAAATCCCTCTGGATTACCTGCTAAATAGGCTCGTAATTTACCTAGTAATTTGTAACTTTGGTAGAGAGTTGAGATAGATCGATAGTCAAAACAAAAATACTTTTGTAGAGAGTTGAGATAAAACCGAAAAAATGATATCATTTCCAAATGAGTAAAATATATTTATTAACATGAACGTTTTCGGGAAAATTTCCAGAAGATAAGACTGAATTTAAGTTTAACATGCTGATGTTTTATCATGTTAATATGCATGACTACTAATTACAAACTAAAGTGAATACGAACTAATTATCTATACTTTAAGAATAAAAGAAAAGCTGTGTTCAGAAGCCACCATAACCCTGGATAAATCGCTGTGAGAAAATATATATATATAGAGTTTATTCTCCCCAGTAGGCATAGACGTCCCATTTTCTTCAGTTTACTTGGTACTATTTTTCCAGGTAGAGATTCTTTGTCAGAAAAAAAACAATTTTGGCAGTAAAATAACCCATTTTGTTAGTTGAATAATGACTTCTAATAATTCTGAATTCGAATGGTGTATTGTATCGATAATTTAGACGACTTTAAATTGATTTGAAAAACCTGGAATAGATATTTTGTAGCATAGAATAAGAGCAAGGTTTTTTTCGACTGCTTCGTGTCTGAAAGTCGGCTAAAACCTGTAGTGTATTGTAAAAAAAAACATATCCGTCTATATTTTCGAACATGGAGTTCTGTTTAAGATATATCGAAATTTGAATAGTCACCCAACAATAATGTCTTTATCATAATCAGAATAAACACAGCCGATTTCACTGAAAAACTGGTTCTATATAATAGTGCTCGGCAGGTTTCTATAGACCTAGAAGGAGTACCAGTTTTATTTCCAAAGATCAACAGTTGATTTGACTTGAAACGTTTTGTGTTGACTGTTGCTTAGGGTGCTCTATGAAAACGAAGCACCTTTGCATATATTTTGTACGACTTTTTTGTAATTTTCAGTAGGCTCTTCAGTTTCCTTTTATGAAATAGGCTATTGTTTTCCACTATAAGGCTTACTGCTGTTCGAATTTTGATTTATGGATCGTATGATATTGATAATCAGCTGACACCCCTCAAAGGTAGGTGTATTGATAGTTCATAAGTACACTAAATGATGACTATTTAAGTAATTACAGTTGTAACGTTGTTGCAAGATCCAGGCACCCATGGGCAAGGAAGACCCTTGAATTTTTTAGGGCTTTTGAGAAAAGTAAATATTTGACTATATCTTACTTGAGGGCTAATTTCTTAAAAATGGAAGACCAGCAAACCACTATTTCTTGTTCCTGGAATCAACCCCTTAAATAATGCCTCCTCTTGCAGTGGCGGATCTAGGATTTTTTGCAGTGAGGTGACTTTTTCTGAGTTCGCTTGGTGGAGTCCATGATGTATGGATAGGCCAGAAAGGGCTGGGTGTGTTCTCGAGGAAATTTTCAATTTTGAAGGCAATGAAATAGTTTCTAATGACGTTTCAGACCCTTTATATTGTGTATCTAAAAGACTATATTATTTTCTATGTTTTAGAATTTTGCATTTTGCTTTTCAAAAAAAGGCGGTGACTAGTCACCCCTGTCACCCCTAGATCCACCCCTGTCTTGATATGCCCCTGTACAAATTAACCACCATCTTATCATAGATTTCAGTGATATTAGGCCTATTAGTCTTGATGTAGGCCAATTCTGACTTCATGAATTTGCAAAGTTTTGCGATGATTAATTTCTTCGAATTGAGTGATATTTTTAGCAGCTTCATTCATCTGAGGATAATATGTGACAGCAGTTGCATACTAAATTAATTAATTCTGTCATTGACCTATATCGATGACACGATATGATAAATTTCACGGTCATTTTTATCGATTTGGTAGAGGTACCAAAAAACGTTCAATTGTTTTCCATGAATCAATTTCCTCCTAAAGGTGATTTCCTGTATGTTTTCAGGGCTCTGGGTGATTACTGTTTGTCACTTTGTCAATTGATTCGGTATAAAATGAGTGTGTCTGTATCCCTGCTAAACGATTATACCTGGCTACCAGTAGCTGGTTGCTAGGATGCCGGATCTGGGCCGGTAGAAAATTGATCTACCTCAATTGGGATGTATGTCAACTGATCTACTTTGTAAAAGCTTGCAGTATGCAGGCCTTGGTGATAGTTTATCATAAGCAAATGTTTGAAATTCTATAGGCCTAGACAATTTTAGAAAAATTATTGCTTCCTCAATGATTACCTAATTGGCGGATTTTGGATTTGTGATTTGGTTTTAATTTTGGAATTGTTTGGAATTGAAATGAGGTGAGTTCTACAAGTTGTTTGCTTGGCATTGAATTCCACCTTTACACAGATAGTTGCGGCATAATTGATATTGAAGGCCACCCGTGAAAACATATGATGCTTATAGCCAAAAATTAATAAACTCCTATATAGAGATATTCTAAGGCGTGCTAGCCCCATATGTTCTTTTGATACTCTTCTGCTGTTTGGTACTATTCTATGTAGCACATCCTAGATCCCGAGAAGGGCTTCTCATCGATCTGCCAGCTATTATGTAGACCAGCCCCTTGAGAAGGTATTGATTTAGAATGATAAATTATTCATTATGGTAATGAGACGCCAAGCTATCAACGTGTAATAAGTGTGTAATAATTATGTACATAGGTTAATTGAAACAGATTATTGTTTATTGGACTTAAGCCAGTATCGAGAGATTCTTGGCTTATGAAAAAAGCCTGTACTACAATCTTTAATGTTGAAAAAAAATTGAAGGAAATTAAAATTGCTTTCTACAAATTCAAGAAACAAACGGGCAGTAGAATGCAGGAATATGAAATTGAAGGAAAAAAAATTCTTGAATTTGGAGGAAATGACCATTTCTGTAAAATGAACGAGTTTCACCCATCGGAAAATGCCGGAAACTAAAGGCAATTGTCACCATGATAGCCCTTAGACATAGAAGCTCTTAATTCATATCATATCTAAACTGCTTTATTTTGGTCTCGCACTTTCATGGAAGTCTGTTTGCATTATGTAGAGATTGAATTCCACTGACCAAGTCCCTATTTGACAAATCGACAAACTATTTCATGACATGTCTGTGCAAACAAAATTAGATATGACGACTAACAAGAATTTTTGTTGACTTTTTGATAACAGAGTACATGTTGTTATTTTGATTGTGGTCTTTCTTAAATGAGCTGGCTTCATAGAATTTTGGGTTTTATTATGTGTGTGGTAAGAAATGATAAGCATACCATAAGTAATGATAATAACAATGGACTTTAAAGATAGCTTAATCCTCAGTGATTCCAGGCTCAAATCACTGCACCATTATTATCCCTGGCCCTACACCTGTATCTCTTGGTAGATGCAACAACATCCAAGCAGCCCTAGGTACCCATCATTACCCGATAAGGGAACCTGTATTCCTGGGTGGGATTGCTACAATTGACAAAAATTTGATATTTTCCTAATAATTGAGGCTTTCCCAACCTATGATGCTGCCATATTTGGGTAATATAAGTAGCAGTTCATTTGGCTCAACTATAGTTAAACCGAATTAATATGTAGCAATAACAAAAATCTATGTATATTTTTGGTAACGTGTTTGTCATTTTCACCAAAAATTACTTCACCGTAAAATCACTGTTTTATCAATTTGTATTGATATAATTTACAATTTATTTCTTACTTGTTTCTTAACCCACAGCTAAAACCTACATTGTCCTTAAAATTTTTTTTTCTTCGTTGAAATTATTAAGAATGGAATTCAGTTTAATTTAAACCCCTTCATTTGCTTCAAGGCTTCTGGTACACTTGACACTTGCAAAATTGAGGGTCATTAGTTTAAAAAATATGATCAAAACAAATTGTTTTTCTTACAGGTTCAATTCAACAGGTTAATTTTGATTCAGTCCAAACTACCGATCAGCAAAATTACTTTTTTCAATTACTTTTATCCAAAACAAGTTTTCATTTATTGCTTCGGTAATTTTCCTTCACTGGATTCCCAGGTGGCTAGAGGATTTTTTATTTGCAAGTCTTACATCATATTCAAAAACATTTTTGGGTAATTCGGTATATCCTGAATTATGATACAATATCACTTTTAGGTTTGAATTATATTTATCTATGCTGTCAATATCATAGAATATATAACTATAATTAAGACTTATAGAGCAGTACTTTTTAGTAATTGTAAATGAGACAATAAACTATAAGCCTACAACAATCAACTATTGAACTGATCTGTCTGGTCCTAATTCACAACTCATTCTAAATATACTACCTGTATTGCGAATTTTATGCATTTTTGACTATACATAAATTGGCATTGAATCAATTCATGATGAAATCTAATAATTGGGATTTTTTGTACAACGCTGTTATTTGATATGGATTTGTTCATGGAACCACTGCTTTCGTAGTGTCCATTACGTAAAAAGATGAACATAAGGGATTATGATGACATTATAATTGGAAATTGGAAATAACGTTGATCGTTCAAATTTACCTATAGCTGGGTACAAAAGGTGATTGCAGGATTGCTATAAAATAAACAGTTGAGGTGAAATGAGAATTTGTTCTCAGATTTTGATAAAGTTGATTACACTGTAGACCTCTTGCATGTGATGTCATCTGCCTATATTGGAAGTCAATTCAATAGACAGACCCACCTCTAGTGTAATTTACAATACGTTGGGGTCAATACAAAATATCAACTCACATGACTGCAAGACCTCTGTAGGTGAATCCAGTTAACCATGTCAGAACTTGGCTGGAAATTGAACTTTTTAGGGCCATTGTTGCTATGATTTTTGGAATTATTCTAACATTTTACCAAAATATTTGGGTGGCCACTCCAGTTTCACGATTTGATTCCTATACATCCTATTTTACAGTGAATATCATATTTAAAGTATTATGTACAACTTAATAAGCCTGTCTATCATTTGAAGGGCAATAAGGACTTTGTTATTTATGTAATTGTTTTTATGTTGAATTTTTCATACCTCATTAGATACTAGAGTGTTCTATCACACTTTTCTTCAAGATATCAGATCAATCAAAGCTCTTGATAGATTATATATCAGCTAGAAATCAATTCAGCGTAATTATGTGATGATGATAGAATTTTAGATTAATCTCGGCAATTCATTTTTATTAGAAAGTTTCCTGCTTCAAGAAAAAACTGTTCATGTGACCATGTGCTGCTGTTACAAAATTTGCTAACTCTCATCCACCGAAGCGGAGAATCTGCTCGCTCACAAAATAATAATTACCGGGTAATCGTTAAAAACAGCTTTTAAGTATCAACCTAGGGATGCATTTTTTGCACATTCTTACATACCACAAAAAATGTAGATGTAGGCCTATAGGTTTAATCAGAATATGGACATTGCTAGTTTCCTAGAAGAAATTTAACCCTTAAGGCATTGAATTTTAGGCCTGACACTGAGATTTATTACATGACAAATGTTTTACACAATAAAGATTTGTTGGCAAATGATCATATTTCGTCGTTAGAATTATTGGCAAACTTGTTTCTGACCACGTGCCAAATGTATATACAACAATGCACTCGGATGTGTTTTATTTCCACATGATTTCCAGCTATTGTTAGATGTTTACAAAATCGGTCGACTATGTCAAAATATTAACGAAATCATTTCGGGATATCGCAATATAACGATGGATTCGATATAAATTACTTCGGATTTTTTCGACAGAACATAAATGTCTGATTCAATCGATTGTAAACATATATTTGTGATGTACATTTTATACGGATATATTTTATGTGTAAGTTAATGCATTTGAAGATTTTTTTAAAGCTTGCTTTGATCGGCTATTGTGTCTAAGGGATCTTTGAAAATGATCATCTTAATATCATTATCTTTCTATCACATTTTTATATTAGATATAGGTTTAGGAAACTTTATCAACCATTCTCATACCGAGTGATATAATGCTTACTTCTATAATTCCAACTTTTATTAAGGCGATTCTATTCTAAAGGTGGCATTATAATGTTCTAGTTATAACTTAACTTTTGGAAACAAAATCTAAGGCTTTGTGAAGAAAAATCCTGAAACTTGTTGCAGTAACACCTATCACTGATCATAGATTCTATATTTGTGATGTCTGTTGTGAAAAATCCTTATAAGGATACACTTGTGGTCAAATCAGAGAGAATATGTTAAAAATCACTTTGACATGTCTCAGGATTTTCCTTCACGAGGCTCGCCAAGTTAAGAATCCTAAAACTCGGGGAAAAATCTTTGTTTTCAATATTTGTGATGTCTGTTGTATAAAATTCTTACTAGGCAATCCAGAGAGGACTATTGGGCCAATATGAATAATGAATAATGACATATTATTGATGAAATATGATCATTTGCCAACAAATCTTTATTGTGTAAAACATTTGTCATGTAATAACTTGGGCCACAGTTTCTATGTTTCTACAGCACTGTGGATGGTCAGTGCAAACCAGCTGAATTAATGTTTGACTGTATGTCGTGCATTATTATAATTATATTATTCAATTATGGTTATAAACTTGAACAATCATAGTTAACCCTTGAACCACCTGTTGGGATTACAAATATCACTGATTTAATATGTTTGTTGTCTGTGAAGGATTATGTTAATCCTGCAGCCTTTAATAATGCACACCTGCTGTCTGTTTCAACGATTATTTCATGGCGACCTTTGGTTATATCTAATCCATATTGGAGTCTTTATTGGAATATTTCTAAGATCTGGATCTTGTGCAGTTCATTTTTTCATATACCGAGTTGAAATTCGTAAGGATTATTCATGGTAGTTCGTTGATATGGTTGACTTATACAATATCAAATTTGGTGAGAATCAAATTTTTCTTTGCAAAATTATTACAGTTCCTATTCTGGGCTATGATGGAATTCTCGATTTTGTGGAATTCCATTCAATTGTCACCTACAAGAAAGATAAGAAAATACAAGGTAATATGACAGGATGCCAAGAAAGTTAAATTGGCTTTAAGTGGGAAGAAATTTATCTTGTTATGATTGTGTAAAATTATTTTTTTGTGGGGCAAAATCCATGGTTCTTTGTTTATTGTAATAAGATACTGGTTGATTGATTTGTTGATAATTGTCAACTATTGACAATTAGAATGATATTCAGCAAATGCTATATCTTTATACAAATTATAATTAGTTAGCTATTCTGGAATATTTCAGCAAATGTTGATTTCAGTGATTTAACCCTAATCACCTGATAACAATCTCACTGATCGCTATTATAGGTTTTTATAGTGCACTGCTGTCGCCAAATGTCTTGTTGCCTTCTTATAGCGTAATTAAGTTTTCTTCTTTTCTCAATAAAAGAATCTATTTCTACATGAAAAGAAAATTTCTGAGAATGGTTAGTTGATATTCGAAGAGACATACTAATTCCCTATAGGCCCTTATGCTCAGGGTAATTTTTAGAGATTTTTGCTATACTTTTTGGCTTTCTCTTGGACATGTAATTTTGAAGAGATTTGGGTTTCATGTTCATTAGGTCATATTTAATTTCATGATCGGGAAGAGTTTTTTCCACAGGCGCGGTTTTAGATGTTCCGTGTGCTACCAACGCAATTTTGTGAGTGTCCCTTTAGTAGTCACCTAAACAATTTTCCAAAAACAGAAGCATTTAGGGTGCACCTTTTGGAGTGCAGTGAGAAACCTTCAATCATAAGGACACATCGAAGGGCATGTAAATGCAGATAACTGCCAATTTTCACCTAATTTAGGAACACAGGAAATAAGCAAAGATAAGAGACCATTAAGAACTTTCCCGGGTGGTCCACTCTGTTCAACTTGTAGTGCGCATCCGCATTCTAAAAATCACGGGAAGGGGGGGGGGAAATCAAAATTAATCTAGGGCCTAGAATTTCAGAAAAGGGGTGTTTTTTATAAAGAATCCCGTGATTTTCGAAAATAAAGTCTCTTTAATTTCTTCGTAATTCAAAAATTCAAAGATATTCTCTGAATATTCAAATGCTCCTGTAATTCCCATAGTTCAGGTAGAAGAGCAATGAGTTGATAGGCTCTGAGACAGCAGTGAATCAGATACTACCTTTTCTCAGAGGTTTATGAACCCATGAGGTGGTTGTCACCTATTTTTTGGTAAGTGTTGTCTCCTAGAATATCATTGAATTTACCCTAGATTCAGAAAAAAGGGGACTTTTTCAATTTGGTATGATTTCTAGGAAAGGGTCAATATTTATATTGATCCGGAAGTGGACCGCCTGGGAGAACTTTGATTATGTGGCTCCCACTAGAATCTAATGCCCTTTTTCAATCATATACTGTTGATGAAATTCACCAAACTGTAAGGCGTATGTCTTCATAAAGTATGCATCTACTTAGTGGTGATAAAAAATGCTGAGCAACATTTGTTTCAAAAACAAGAATTGGCCATAAGGGTATTGGCTGGGTCATCCATGGCCTTGAGCATTTCTCGAAAATGTTTCTGTTTTCGCCAGGATTTTCAACAAAAATTATAGATTCAAATTCCACATTCTATACGGCTTTCTTGGTACATAGCCTGATAAGGCACAGACTAGAGGTAGAAATCTGTAATGCACTTAATGAATGGCAACAAATGTGACACATATTTTCATGTATCATGTTAGCCTATATCTCGATCATAACATTCTTACCTTGACATAATATTTAATGATTGGTTTACTTTTTACACAAAGATGATCTAATTCTTATGAACAGGATTCTAAAATTAGCGAAAGTCTTTTGTTCGCAGGACTAGAATCCTGGCACGATTTCTTATTCTTAGTTTACTTTCAATCCATTCACGTCTCAGGGCCCTGGAATTTTTTGTCCCTCTTCGCAGGAAGTTCTTTATTTTCTTCTTCACGGAACTTCGAGACATCTTGCAGGAGTTAAGTCTTTTTTTCATAAAATAACAGCATTTTGAAGTTATGTTTTTATCCAAGTGGCTTTTACACCCCTCGCAGTGGTTCGTTTTTTCACTATATTACAAAATACTAACCACTGCAAACTTTCGCCGTTAGACCGACAGGTGTTGCAAGGAACGAGGTTTGTCTAGGGAAAAAGGTGTGCTGA
>JAYMFW010016677.1:0-12186 GCA_036785005.1 Tubulanus punctatus | reverse complement strand
GCTTCCGTTGACTTTTAAGAGACTCCAGTTTCCTGTTCGCCCATGCTTTGCCATTACTGTTCATAAGTCAAAAGGGCAAACGTTCACTGGCATTTCATTCCCGTCCATCGGACGGGTATTTAGCTAGTTATATATATATAAAGCAGAAGGAAAGTCAGCTCTCCTAACTAAAGTTACGTCAATTATATTAAATTGTGGTTCATTGTGTAGTTTTTTATTGCGTGTAGAGAGGTCCATGGTAATGAAATTACAGGAGCCTAATTATACGGGATATAGCTCTCGCGAGAGGGGTAACATTCCCAATTATTATGCAAATTTAGTACCCTTTGCACAGGATACAATATTTTTAAACGTGCATATCGATAGTTCGGACTATTAGCAGAAATATGCATATTAGGCCTTTCTGGTGCTGTCTCACAATTTTAACAAATTGTAATTGTATCTGTTCTATGCGTGTTTATTGAATTTTGGAGCCACTTTTCGTCGGAAGGACGGGTACTCCACTAATATACATTATATAGTATATATAGTAGCATTTAACGTCTCAGTGTAACCCCCTGGATTTTCAGGACGGGGGAGGCCTTTGAATGTGTTTCCCCACACACTGTATCCACCCGGGGTTCGAACTGCAGACCTCTCGTACTGTAAGCAGACGCACTAACCCCTGTACCACGGAGGCAGATTATGAACACACACTTACCTTAAAGGTGAGACAATCTATCGCATTTGACATGACATGAGATAATCATTATCAAATTAACTTTATACTTACTTTGAATGATAAAAAAAACATATTATTGACTTAAAATCAAATTTCATTTTTGTTTCAAATCTATACGATAGATGGCGACACTGGATAGTCTAATGGACTATAGAATATCGTAGTCCATCTTTGGATCATTGTTTTGATTTAAGAAGGATCAATAGCTACTCCTTTTTGGACGTGTTATCCAATGGATCAAAGATGATCTAAATTTGGACTCAAAAAACTAATCCAAGGAATTTGGGTTGTGGTCGACATTTTATAGCTACACTGTACTTGAGAAATTTCGGGCTCGAGCCAGCATGCAACAATGAATAATGCAGGTTATCTCTTTGGGATGGGACCTAAGCTACGGCGTTCTAGTGTGAACATGTGAAGCACTCAGTTATAGGTGATGTCACTCGTCGTCGTGGGATCCTTTTTCTAAAAGTTCAATAGGCGACCAAGTGATGTAGAGGATTTGCTTATATATCATATTATGTATTCGTCTCCGGCAATGGGTGGTATTATTGAATGAATTCCAATGATTAACATTTCGCATTCATGTTTACTTTTTAACGTGTTGTTTTTAGATGGTGCTAGAAGATTGTCACGATGGCAATCACCTGTCGATAACAATTAAGAAGAATGCGGCAGATGCTGGACTGGTCACGGACTGTGATAAGAAAATCGAGAACTACATCATGGATACAGTTAGGGAACATTTCCCTGATCACCGGTAAACATAAAACAAACAGCATCGTGAAATTTTCGATTAGAATACGAATCCTCGATTAAAATCTAATTCGATAATTAGTTGAATTACGGATTTGCGGAAGGATATGGACGGAACAACGGAGATTTTTATTTCAGAAAATAGAAAGTCTTTTATAAAGTAACATCTTTTCTATTTTCACCGGTTCAGTATATTCACGACAAACCCACAAAACTCCTTTGTCATATGATAAACATTGGTTCAGAATGTATCACTGTCTTGCCTTCACCATCAAAGGCATGTCCTCAAGAAAGAGTCATAATGGAAAATACATGTTGTAGACCCACAGAATTTTTAAAGAATGTGCCACGGGTCCACATGAGGTATTCAATACGTGGGCAGTTGAGGGCTTGGATCTGTTGTAATAAACTGGGCTTAAATCTGCGAAAATAGAGTATATTTTTTATATGTATTATCAGGGACATGAAATACAACTGCCTGATATTATCAATGGAACTCTAATCCGACTTTATTTCGTTGTTATGTATTTTTGGCCCATTTACAGATGCCATTGTGTTTTTAGCCCAGCGTGTACGTATATTATGTACTCCCGTTGTAAATATTTGAAAAACAATGAAGTTGATTTAAAATTTTTCTTAAATTCTTAAAGAAGAAACTGTAGGCCATGGTAAAATACTATTGGATTCTATTATTACATATGAATATATACGGTTCTTTTCGCTTTTCTCTTTTACACAACAATTTACAGTTTTGATCCTTTTCTCGTTGTTTTACAGATAACAAAATATTTCACTCTTCAGATTTATCTATCATAGCATTAATTGTCTTTTGTAGTTATACATACTTAACAATATTTTCACATTTTGAATCATCATACGTACAATCATTGTCGGCCAATCGAATATTTACGTATGGGAGCAGTCATATGTCTTTATACTTGATCATTCTATCCCCCACCGCTTTGTGACACATTTTTATAGCGTTTGTACGTCCTCCGATGAAATGTGCCCCGTGGTTGTAACGATTTGAAATATCGCAATTTTAAAAACAAAATCAGCAAAATTGGGGTTTTCTTTTACCAACTTTAAATAATCATCAACCGACTTATGCCATAGCACAGATATTTAATATCAAATTCAGAGTAGCTTGGTACAATTCCCGAAATGGTGAAACCAGATCTGGATTCTTGAAGCATTTCAGACAATTATTAGAAACACCCATAAAATTCGTAGTTCGATTCGGCATGATACCCGTCCACTTTATAACGATCCACTGACACCTCGCGCCATTCAAAGCGTGTTGAATTCTAATAACGTGTCTTTCTGAAACCCACATCAAGGCCACTTTTGAAAATTTGACATCAGACCTATAACCGCCTACTGCATCCTGGAATTAAACCTATTGCATCAAAAAGTTTGCGCGCTGGTGATATTGCGAAACGGATAGATCGATGAAAGAGTAAAGAATTGATGTTTTGGGAAACTTACAACTAAATCGCATCAATACATCTACGTCCGAGCTTATAGAGTAATCATTCTAAGGTCCGAGCGACTCGTCGGAATCAAAAGCAAAATTTTCAGATTTGCCACTTTGATATCTCACTCGAACTCATACTGTCGCAATTATAATATATCATATCAGGTACGGATCAAACGTAATTAAAATTTTCACGTGAATAAACAGTGTAAGGAAAGTATCCTTTTTCCAATTCGGGTATTCATAGGGTTTCCATTAATTTACCAAGTCTCATCGGAAGAATTCAATGTGTCTAAACACTTCCAATTGGTTAACGTCAATAATTTCCCTCCATTTGTATATCTTGTGAAATTGAATACTTCAAAATTAAGTAACCAACAAGGACTGGAAATCATGAGCGAAAACAGTAGGCCTCAGTTACCCTCGCAATCACACCGATGTCTGTATTTGTGTAACCTTTTTATGCCTGAATGATACGATCAAATGAAACTGAAGTATCTGCGAGTAAACGCGCTGGACGTTATTACGTCAAAATGACCATTTTTGTAGAGCAATACAATTTTTTATATGCCGGCACGCGTAATTTTTTTTCCTATCAGTAAAAATGATAGATGCTTCGCATTTCTATAGTAACAACCCTTACCCTAACCCTAACCCTGAGGAGGTGATCTCATAATATCCATTAAGTTAGTCGGTGAAAAGTAAGGGTTCGGGTTAGGGTAAGGGTTAGGGTTTTACTAGGGAAATGCGAAGCGTCTATCCTTTTTACTGATAGGAAAATATTTATGCTGCCGGCACACCCAATAAATCCCTATTACCTTCATATATAACACGTGATGGTATATACGGTGTACCATCGTGACTATTTTGCTATTTTGTAAAATTTCAAATGATAAGAAATATATAACGACTTGTCATCGTATTTTCAAAGATTCATTGGTGAAGAAACATCAGCGGAGAGACTAGTTCTTACAGAGGAACCGACCTGGATTGTCGATCCAATTGATGGTACTACTAATTTCATTCACGGGTGAGTTTCCTTATTCAGTTAATGCTGTCAATTAAATTCGTCTCTGGTTTAAACCCCCCACCCCCAAAATCATTAATTTTTAAAACAAAATTTCGCCGTGCCGTGTGAGTCGAGAAAGATAAAGTGCATTTGTCTTCCGACAATTTAGTCCCAGAAGCCCAGAAATTGCATCTCTTTTAATGATAATCTTTTGTGGGGGACGGGCCCCAAAACCCTCACAATGAGCCATGAGTACATTCCACTCGTCACAATTCCAATCTGTCAAATGCAAGCTATTGTGTTATTGTTTTATTATACCTATCTACTTACATTAACAATGCATTATCACTTATGTTTTCCTCCTCTACAGATTTCCAGAGTTTTGCATTTCGATTGGATTTTTTTCTCAGAAAAAAGTAAGTTTTCCCATAAAACATTGACAACATTGACAATTTCGATTTATACTACACATCCGATATTTTTCATCGGTGGATATGGATTTATGACAATTGTAGGCAGATTTTGGAGTTGTATTAAACCCAGTAACCGGAAGTTTGTACACGGCGAGACAAGGGAATGGAGCCTTCTTGAACGGAGAACGAATTCATGTTTCTGAGAAAAAAGGCCAGTTAAATCTTCAAATTTATGAAATAGTTCTAAACTACCGTGAGCACTGATTATTGATAACATACATATCTGATTTGATTTTTGTTATTTTCTAACAAGTATCAAATGATAAGACTCTTACCTAGATATTGATATACATGTAATATAAGCATTTTTACTGTATTAATGTATTTACGTCCAGCCCTTATATGAGGCAATATATAATTTTTTTCAGATATAACTAATTGTCTGATACTTAACGAAGTCGGCCGTCCAAAATCAAGTCACCTTGGTGTTTTTGAGATGAAAATGAAAAACTTCGAAAAGCTCTCGATTGCATCTCAGGGGTACTTAAGAGCGGGTATCTGTTAACATCGACCGAAGGAAAAAATACTAAAATTACTAAAATAAATTCATGTTCATATTTTCAATTCATATTCCGGACGTTGAAAGAGTGATCTTTCAAATGATATACGTTTTGTTGATCAAATTTATATATAGGGAGCCTTTTAGGCCCTTTGAATTCGGGCAAAATTTCGTCGGAGAAAAGTCATCAGAATTATGTAAATACTGAAAAATACCTTAAGAATTCAGATCAATACCAATCCCAGGAAAAACCACTTAAGATGTGTCATAAGATCTCCTTAAATGGATAAGCTATTAGTAGTTTGGATAAATAGCTCTTTTGAAATTAACACGAGCACATTTCTGAAGCCCCATTAAGGCCCTAAAACTGGTGCGAACGAGGTGTTCGAATCGCCGAAACGAAAATTAGTCTCAAGTCCTAAATAATTATCGAATCGAGCTAAAATCTATATTTTCATGAATAGAACACCAAGAGCTATCTTGGGAATTTTTAGTGGTGTTTTTTTTTATATTCCCGACCTTCGGTCGATGTTTACAGGCCCCCGCTACTATGAAAGAAAACGGTTTAAATTACCATTCGAGTCCCTGTAATATCATGTTTCTTACTTTCATTTTTTCAGGGTAAGATGCGTTGGATCCGCTGTAATGTCTATGTGCCATGTAGCCCGGGGTGCGGCTGACGGATATGTCGAATTTGGTTTACATTGTTGGGATGTTGCGGCGGCGCATATCATCGTTGTGGAATCTGGTGGAATAGTTTTAGGAGCGAACGGTAATCTTCAACATTATTTGATTGCTATGAACATTTATTTCTTGTTGTTTTAGGCCTCTCCACACCATCTCGCTGAGCGCCCTTCTGGTATCATTAGCGGAACCGAGGTTAATTCTTTTTTTCCTATTAAAGGAAGACTATCAAAAAATTATTTTGTCGATATATGTTAAGCATAATTTTGTCATTTCAAAAATTGTCATTTCAATTAATTTACTAAACTATTTCTATGAAAAAAGGGATTTCGCGAGGTTCTATGACATCTTTGCCATTAGCAGACGAGGAGACGCGACTTCGACTCTCATCATGGCGGCCTCCAGCTCATTGATTTTACGTACTAAAATGTGGTCCTGACGACTAAATATAGATTTTTATTCGGAATTATTTCTACGGATGCTATGATATTAGCTCTATGAGGATACATGCCATGATTGGTTAGTCGTGATAGTCTTCCTTTAAAGAAACCAGCAGAGAAGAACCTGCAATCAAGAATATCTGCTTCATCCGAGGGAGAACACACATTTGATTCTCCATGCGTCAACATTGTCTAAAATCAACAATAGGCCATATGAGGAGGGGTGGGTATATCATAGAATGTATCTGTTCCAGTTTATACTTCAGTACGATTGATATGTAACCAAAATGACCATACAATATTTCGTCTCTTGATAAGTCGATATGTTCTGTTATCTGTTTTAGCAAAAATACATCCTCCTTATGTACTTTTGGTTTTAGGTGATCCGTTTGACCCGATGTCGCGTCATGTGGTTTGTGCATCCAATGAAGTTGTGGCCAAGCAGATAATATCAGCGACTGAATATATTCCCTTCGATCGAGACGATTCTCCCATATGTATCGATTGATTCACTCAGCGGAAGCATTAGAATTGATGTAATGTGAGGGTTTTCGATGACCCTTTTGCACAAAGTGACCGTCACGATCAAAATCTTTTATCAATCCGTCTCCTTTGAGATAAACGAGATTCCACTCGATACTTTTGAAATATGAAAAGTGTTGTTTGACGTACATTGTATTTGTCGGTGAAGTACAGGCGGTGTTCGTAGCACATGTCGTTTTACTTCGAATGGGGGCTTATTTCACGTCAACAGGCCTCATTCAAATCACAATAACGCACTTTTAAATCGGCATACCGGACGGTTTTCTAATTGATTTTGATACGCAATATCCAACTCAGATTATTCTATTGCGAAATAGAAATTGCGGTGTGTGAGCCAGTTCAAAAAGGGGCATAGGCAATACTCCGACGGTACATTACTCCGACGGTTCATTACTCCGAATGTCTGAATGTATCTTCCCGTGTCTCTTATACTTATAAATGACAGTAAGTCATTGTCCAATTTTTAATACGAGTGTGTGATTTTATGTTCACATCCTAGTAAATTATTTTTGAACGTTTTAGAAATCTCCGGGTATACTATAATTAAGGGCCTTCAAATGTGCCTGTCCCAGTCAACGGTCGATTGGTTACAACGAGGCAATTACTAATGAACTTTCATCCCGGCTTCCCGGTGTAAATATTCTAAAGACCCTCTGCTACCCACATCTGAATTACTTATTGAATTAAGCTCCTAAAAATTACGAATTTCACTGAAACAGTCCTAGGAAAGATTTTGGTATGCTCTTCTATGGCACCTTTACATTGAATAATGAACAAATGAAATCCTAACCAAGGAAAATACAAATTTGAGAAATGTGATTTTATTATTTCATTTAATTAAACGTAGAAAGATATAAACATCAGTTATATCAGAAATACAGTGTCATATTATCGAAAGTGTTTAATCATATGCTGTATCGCACTCCAATACGACGTATAACGTTCCGTTCTTTTCCCGTAACCGTTCCATCCTTCTCCATCTCGACTTCCTCGGAGGCGCAGGATCGCCTTATAATTCCACCGCGATGATGATCTTTCGTCATTCTTATGAATGTCCACTTTGAAGGGTGTTTAACGCCGACTCGAGCATTCAATTTTGCAAAATGCTGAAAACGAAGTAATATGCAAAATTGTAATATGTGTAGTAGTAGAATTGTTATTTGTCGTTAGATAATTGATCTTTATCCATGATCCCGCTACAGGAGTAACATGTAAAGTGGAATGAAGTCCGAAATAACTATTTGAAGAGTCAGGTTATCGTCAGAGTTAAGCCCGGCGCACACCTTCGCGATGTATCATCGGGTCATCGGCTCATCTGCTCAGCGCAAGCGAAAAATATCAAACGAGTTTGATTTGAGGCGATGAAATCGGCTCCGGGTGTCACCGCACACCTTTACGATGATGAGTAAAGATCACGCGATGAAGCGATAAGACGTAGCGTCGCGAAGGTGTGCGCCGGGCTTTAAACGAATTGTAACGGCCAGATCCTTTATCAAGAAACTAGAGGATGTGCGTCACGATTTTCAATAAGCACAATAAACACATCATCTTTTGTGCCCACTGTTTAGAGTTATTCAGGTTTTTGGGCGAAATTGGTACGCGATGATGGTACGGACTGCCTATTGAACATTAACCACACATTATAATTGGCTAGATTTTAATATGATCGCTAATTATTTCAATACTTACATTCAACGGGGTTGTTTGTGCGTCAGTCGATATCTCGTCCGTATAAGTTCCAGATAACTGGTTGAAGGTGAGAAAATCACACATTAAAAATTGGACTATGACTACTGCCTAAAAGACACTGGAAAATACGAGTCAGAGCGTCGGAATAATGGACTGTCGGACTAATGACACGACCCCGTTCAAAACATAACCTGGCCTTAGTAAAACATAGTCCTTCGTTTTAAATTCGGGTTCAACTCCGAAATTCATTATAAGCTATTTTTCTTAAGATTTTATCTTAAACATTCAAAATGTTTTTCTCATGGCTTATAACTGGTAATATGCTCTATTTAGAAATTATAGCAAAAATCAGCTATTGACATATCATTCTACCGTAGCAAAGGCGGATTTAAGGGGGCGCTCCCTCCCCTATTTTTTTGCCAAGCAATACGATGCATAGAGCCGAATGAAACTCTGCGAAGGGAGTGTACCTGCTTGAGGAATGACTCACTTTATACTTCCCCGGGAAGCCCAAAATATCACGTGACTGACAAAACAGCTTCGAAAAACCCGGGGAAGAACGCACTGATTGTTTTTACCACTGAAATAGAAAAACAATGCCAAACGATGGACCAAGTTATAACTGCAAAAATTAATGTTGTATAAAAAAGGAATGTTAGTAGTACCTCAATATTGGCACATAAACTTTTTACATTTTGCCAATTACAAGCTTGAAACCCCTACTTTTCTCTTTCAAACCACGAATTATCGGTTATTTTACAGTTGACAATTTAAGGGGGGATGGCCTTGAGATCGCTTCAGAACGCTTATTTTAACGTTGAAATAGCTGTTTTTCTTTGACATAATTCATTTATGTTTGACAGCGATTTCAACGCCCTTTTCCGTTAAATTGTCAACTGTAAAATCACCGATAATTCGTTGTTTGAAATTGGGGGTTTGAAATTTGAGTTGTGAGAAATTAGGGTATCAAGCTTATAATTTGCAAAATGTAAAAAGTTATTGTACCAGTATTGAGATATAATACTATTGTTGTTTTTTTTTCAAAATTTAGTAAACACATCATTTGTTTAGCATCGAATAATCTATTGTATTATGATATATGATGCTTGGTGAAAGGAGAAATTTGCCATTTTCACTTCAAAAAGTGCCCTTTTCGAGCTACCTCTTGTCATTGCTGGGTTCGTGCATTCCACTCTTTCGACGTGTCCATATATTGAGACGCTCCGCAGGCTAAACTTACTATGATAAGATAAGATAAATTTAATAGTCTCCAGACTAATAAAAGTACATGTACAGGCCCGTAGCCAGACATTATCGCGGACGGGTGCGTTTCTATAGAAGTTCGGAACAAACTACGTACGAGGGGTAAAACCATACTCTCTGGTTCTGCAAAAAAAAAACTGTATGATTTTTTCTTCTTTATATTTTACGGAACTCGGGATCCCCCCGCGCTATATGAATTAGACGATGGAACTTAAAATTCTATCATTGACACGTGATTGAAATACATTTGTGTAGGAATTAAATACAAAATTTCGAAAGCTTATTATGTCATCATAGATATATTTACATTCGCTTCGATAACCGATTAACATGATAAGTAGATCAACAAATCCACGAGTAAACATAACGCATTGAAGGCCTATTTTCATTTCAATATGGTTCGTAGCAAGGGATGCAAGTTACTTATATCACATTTAGAAAGAAAGCTAATCAGATTTTTCTGTAATCGACGATTATTTGTATTCATGAAATCTTTATGTTTCAAAACATTTGGACGTTCATAGCTGTTTTATGCAGGTTTGAGATTCAAAGAGAATGTGAAATTCGCCACCGATTTCATTGCATGATTTGTCGAAGTCTACGCGATTAATGTAGGCCTGCTAGTAAATTGTGGTTGTTACATCTAAATCAGAAGCAGAATATTTTTTTGAACGGTAGCCGAACACGATAATCTTCAAAACCAAAGTTTTAATTGACATAATTTACAATTTCTATAATTTATCAGTTTTTGTTCATTTACACCTATTCCGAGTTATATACTTATAGTTTTCACGATCCAATTGGAAAACACTTCACATAAAATCTTGGATTCATTTTCGTAATTGCTAAGTTTGCCCCAGCAATTTATCATTCTAGGTTTTACGTGAATTATTTCAAAAGGGAAGATTCCTGTTTCACCCTATGATTGCATATGGAGTTGATTTATTACAAGACCCAGTCCGATTTTCAAAAATGTATATATTTCTAGGTACGGTAAGCAAATTTTAGTTACTCGGGTCTAATGGCACTACTTTTTCTAGTTTCGATTTATTTAGAAAATTTGGCGTAATGTTTTGATAGAACATGTAACCAACATATACATCATGCATAGAATATTACAAGTATAGTGTCTCGTTTAATCTAGGGTCTGATAAATAATTTGAGCAAGTAGATTGGCAGATTTATTTAGAGCTGAGTTGTTGCCTTTTGTCAACAAGAAGTATGTCACTTGTTGCATTAGTCAACAAAATACTAGGCCTACCATTGCGCTTGGCCAACGTATTCAATTCGAGACAGTTTACTAAGATATCACCTATTAAGAAATTAACGTTGATTGCACTACGCAAGATCTTAAAATGACGATACATTTTCACATCGGTACCGCTTCTATTTGTTGTTATGTACAAAATCCCGGTTTACATTATTCGAAATGTAATCACAGTTTTGCAAGATGAAAACTTCATCCCTATATATGATAGGCCGACAAAGTTATTTAAAAACACGCACGATGTTGTACAAGAAAATTCGAAAAATTTGCTAACAATGGGGTCCCGCGGTACCCTGACAAAATGGCTAACTTTGAACTTGGAATAATATTGGATAGGTGACTTAATCTATACTAAAACTATACGAAAGCCATCGATACTTAATAGCAGAGTTTATTCCAAAAGTAAAAAGGCAACTTTGGAACATTTTTCTTTCAGACTTAAAAACAGGTACGGTAAAACATACATTAGGGTAGACCATCGCGTACACCATTGGAGTAGACCAGAGGATTGAGAGGCAGTATTGACCATCTCACAGAACTGAACAAAAACAAAGAATTTGGAATTAAAAATACTTGGACCGTGACAAATGTGCCGAGTATATAGACTTAATAAAAGGTTTTAAAGATCAGGGGCGGATCCAGGATTTCTGTGGGAGGTGCTCGACAGAATAATTAACGAAATTTTTTAAATTTTATGCCCTGAGATGCATTTTCCCTCATTTTAACCTATCTCACACTCAAAAAAGATAAAATATATGCCTATAAAAATATATTTTTAAGGCAGCGGACCGAAAAGATTGCAAAAGGAAATTTCAGCTAGACATTTAGGGGGGGGGGTGCTCGAGCACCCAAAGCACCCTCCCTGGATCTGCGCCTGAAGATATAATTGACATAATATCTATCTACCCCTGCATAAACTACACATTTAAAGAATGATCAGAAAACAACGATTGGAACCACAATATCAGGGATTTCAGTATATCTATCATTTAGGAGTTTGAAATTGTAGTTTGCAAGTTTTCATATGAGCACTGACAGCAATCAATCATATTATAATGATTACCTGGTTTATTGACACTTGGACATCATTGAACACTGCTTTATAAGTTCATCCGAACCCACATGGTACCCACCGCACTTCATATTGGAATCATATAGTTGAATATATGTATACTTAAAATTTCAAGTATCGTACCAGGTCACCGAGAAATTTCTACTTCGAAAATACGTCAATTTATACTAGATGGGAAGGTTGTACTATTTTTCATAGATTCAATTCAATTCAATCAGTTTATTGCTCCACAAAAGAAAATACAAATGCATAGAGCACAAAAAAACAATTAATTACATTATTCCGCGCATACA
>JAYMFW010016676.1:5881-24403 GCA_036785005.1 Tubulanus punctatus | reverse complement strand
AATATCAAGGCAATAGCTTAATGCATGATGAAAACTTCCTCAAAAAACTGATTTCCGTCTACAGACGGACGAAAACCGAACGCAATAGCCCGCTGGGACTAAAGTCCCAAGTGGGCTAAAAACAGATTTCCATCTACGAACGGACAGATGGACACCCCGACAGACGGACCAACGAACGATGTATGAAAACTGAATGCAATAGCCCACTGGGACTTAAGTCCCAAGTGGGCTAAAAATCAAACTTATAGTCAGTTGCCTTTGTTAACAATTTTGAAGTGCAGAACAATAGCCAAAATGCTTTATTCACCCATTCAGCAATTAACTTTACATGATTGATGAAAACTATAGTCAAACATAGTCTACTGGTATGAATGGCGAGCTTCCTCCAGTCAAACTTCAAAGTGTTACAGCCTCCTCATTACTTACCACATCAAAATACTTGACTAGGGACGTAAAATTTGGATTCTTCTTCGCGTACATGATAACAGAAGACTGCAGAATATGTCCAGCACATTCTATATCAATTCTTGGTCGGTCGACTGTCTGCAGTTGTAAGCGTTTCAAGTCACGTACACCCCAAAATAATACCTACAGAAAATAAATGGGAAAACTATCAATTAAGTAAACAATGCCAACACATATTATTCATGAATTTCTTTCAATATTCAAATGCTATCAGTAGGGCGAATGCAAATAGGATTGATAGGCCCATGTGACACAACTTCCTCACCCAGTCCTTTAATATTTGGTCATGGCCTCAAAATGTCCAAACTTCAGGCAAGTATTTTTGGTTCTTTTTATTCTGGGAGATATCTTCATTGCAATTTTTTTACTAACAATGAATAAAATTTGAATAAGTAAACAATACTAACACATATTATTCATGAATTTCTTTCAATATACAAATGCTATCAGTAGCGCGAATGCCAATCGGATTGATAGGCCCATGTGGCATAACTTAACCCTTCCTCACCCAGTCCCTTAATATTTGGTCATGGCCTCAAAATGCCCACACTTCAGGCAAGTATTTTTGGTTCTTTTTATTCTGGGAGATATCCTGATTGCAATTTTTTTTACTAACAATGAATAAAATATGAATACCACTAACCTCAATTCGATGTTTGCTGAGCACCGGGCGTATACCTTTCGGCACTGGCATAATCGGCCCTCTGTCTTTGGCTTGTTGTGGCAGATCTAAAGGAGGAAGTTCGTCAACTGTACCCTGTCCCGGTGGCGCTAACTGTAAAGTCAATAAACACAAAATAATGACTTAACAATGATCAATATTCGACAGAATTCACTATATGTAATGTTCTATGTTTCTTACAATTGATTCTCTAAATTTCTAATTTAAATCGTGCACTAATAAAGAAATTTGAAAATTCTGAAAAAGGAAGAACTTTCCCAAACCACAACATGCTAAATCCCTACTTCCAGTTTACTAATTTATATTGACATGCTTCATTTCTATAGAACCATGAAAATTTACCAATTAGTTAGTATGGATGAGGCACCAAACTAAACTCAGTAGGTTTAAAAGCCATTTCAAATTTGGTAGGTGCCAGACAGTGAGTAGCCAGGGTAACTACCAGGTAATGATCAAAATTATTGGTTACTACCACTAACTTCAGGTATGGTGAAAAATATATGTGCAAAAAAGGTTTAGCATTTCACATTTATCTAAAACTAGTAGACATATATTCCTGAGTAGGGAAACACTACTAGTACTGGCAAGTGTCGTGACTTCCTGACTGTCACACCGTGAATGGATTAGTATAAATGATTATCAGAATATGGATAGCCGTTCTATATCTACATAATACACCGAGATACTTCAAAACAGAATTATCATTCAGTCATCAGAAGGGTCGTATACCTATGATTCAACTTAAATCATGGATCATGAACTAAATTTCCAACATGATGAAATTGGTTTTGTTCGCAGAAATAAAAAGCAAGATTGAATTTTAAATATACCGGTAAGATGTGCATTATCACAATGATGTAATCTAGATCAGATTCAGTTCAACAGGGGCGGGTCCAGAAGTGTTTTATGAGAGATTTGTTCATAAAAAAGGCACAAAAAAGCCCAAAAGTTCAATCCTTGAATCTTATGGTAAGGCACTTTGTATGCCGGCAACTTTTCATGTGACTTTGGTCACTTGTGCCACTGAGCAAAATGTCCTTTGTGTTTTGTATTCGAGATTAGTTTTTCAAGGCATATGGCACAGCATGTGCCATGTGCCAGTCACCTTATCAATACATTGCACATGCATAAATGTGCAATAACAAGTTGATTCTGCATCGTGGATGATAACTTTTGTGCTAAAAGCACTCTGCCTCATTTGAACTCATTTGGCTAAATTCAATACATAACTTCTTCAGAGAGGTCTTAATTAAATCTATATCCATAGACCAGTATCGTACTAATTGATTGTAGATCTAAATTTGTCATTGCACTCAAAGACGACATAAAAACATAAAAACTGTATTCAACCCTGCTAATATGATAATTTGTTTCGATGGCACTCGTATTTGACCTCTGAACACTAACCGATGAATCCTGTATCTGAAAATTAATGAAAAAACAGGAGAACGAGTCAATAAAACGAAAGAAATACTGGAAAAATCTTCATTCACAGCTTATATATCAGTTGTAATCAGATCATTGATGGAAAGTACGAAAACATCTACAATCGAACATCAATGTGACTAGATTTAATTGTAGATAAATGCAGACACGTAAAGGCATAAACTTAATGCTGAATATCAGTGATGTATAATGTCTTCTGAAAATAGCTAACATCAAATTCCACAACAGATCCTGTCTAAAATTCATGAACCATAGAAATTAAGATGACGACACTCAAGTTTATATGAGAGGATAGATATATACTAAAGAGGAGTATTGTAGTAGGAGTATATAGTTGTATAGTCTCGTGCAGCAAATTAGTTCTTTTAAAATACACATCTAAGTGTTGAATCATTAGATTTATGATAGTTGAGTAGACTAGATTTACTTCATAACAGACAGCTGAAAAACTGAAATGTTTTAATGATGGAAAAATTTGTGTTATCAAAAATGTGTGTACCCGTTACAGAGACAAAGGTAGCTACAAGTTTTTCAAGTTCTTAATGAAAAATTATCAATTGATAATATATTTACTGCCTATTCAAGAGAATTAGACTTGTCCTAGCAGATTAGTTTGGGATTAAGGTTAAGATAAAGGTGAGATATGATGTAGATATGGGGTTAAATTGGAATAGTTTCTGGAGAAAGCAGGATATAGCTGTAAAGTTTGATATCTATTTATTTAGATTTTAGTCTCCAGGCTGGGACAGAGTCAGGCACATGTAAATATTCAATTCATCATTTTGGCAACTACTTACGGTAGTTAAATCACAGCAAAAGCTACCTTTGCCTAAGTTCAACTGCAGTCTTGCCGTTTACAATATTCTGATAGATTCAAGCAAACAAAAACTGCTATACAAGCAAGACTGCATTGAATTAGTTTAAAAGTTTAAATCGAGAAAAAAATTGAAGGGTCATCACAAAAGTCAATACCAATGCACTGAGTCCTCGCAGGCCTTTCCTAAACTGCGGTGGGGTGCGTAGGGCTCGTTGTACTTCACGTTCGTCAAATGGGTACTGCGATGTAGGTAATAGCAATGACAAAAATATACATAAAACTATGTTAGACTGAATTTTCACTATGATAAAAGATAAATAAACTGATCTAGAAGCGGCAGTTCTAAAAAAAATTTGGTATGATCTAAAAAATCGAAACGGTAAGCTCTTCTTTTCTATGAATTACAATTTGTAAAATACTAGGTAAATATTTCAAGCAGTTGACTAAAGAGATGTACTACTACGAATGGATTAGGAATATGATGACAAGGTAGATCAGTGGGTTTAACAATTAGAGACAAAATTACTGGTAGTCATCAGTACGGTACAAATTACAAAGGTAATAGATTAGCATTATGAGCCTCACCTGCAGCAATTCAAAACTAGCCAATAGTTCTCCAGCGTGATCAGGTCCACGGTATATATCCCACCAGTCAAGCTGTGCCGGAAATTTTGGTTTCTCATATTTCTCATTCGATAATTTCACAATAGGTTTTGCAATCGCACGACCGATGAACTCTGATTTACCCTGAAAATAGTACATTCATAAATCATTCATAGCAGTGAGATTAACTGGGCTGATGGCCTCCGCACTTTTTGAAAACAAATACAATTTCAACACTCTTCCTAAGGCCCTGTAATCGGGCACCATTCAAAAAGCTGAAAGAATTGACTACTGTGAGTCAAGCATGATTAAAATGAGTTGTTTTAATGTCGCTAAGCCTAATTTGTCAAGTATCAGTACCATTTGTTAACACAAATTTGAAAATATTCTGAAAACTTGATTTGCGACAAATGATGGAAACTCGTTAACTTACAACGTTATCCTGATCGAAGACTTCAATAATAATTTGTGGTGGATCGTCTATTATTTCATCCAGCAAACCGTACATTGTAACTTCATTGAAGATAAGAGTTTCGTCCCAGGTCGGACTCAACGTTTCATCAATGACCTGTGTACACTGACTCTGTTCGCTGAAGATGATACGAGCAAATGGATCGGACAGACCAGTGTCATCAGATCCGATCAGGCTGCGTGCCTGATACATATGAGCTCGAAGCTGAAACGTTTGTTTTTCTGAAAGTACAAAAATCAAGTTATATTTCAGTCTAAAAACAGTCCTTTAGAGTTAATTAAGGATTCCTAAAACTGCTTACAAACATACATCAAACCTATCTTCATCTTACCCTGATATTTCAGTATGGTTGGAGGGACTGAATTTAACTTGTACGCATTTTTCACAACCTTTGTTTCCTCGTAGCCTTTTGGAAGCCCTTTCATAAAGTCTTTCTTATGCTTTGCTAGACCTAGCCACAGATATATATTCAGTTTTGCCTGAATTGCCCAACCAGTTTGTCCAGTAGCTTTCTTGCCAGGCAGCTAAAATCGCAAAACCCAAAATGTAACAGGAAGGTAAAAACCTACACAACAGTTAAGTCTAATGAAAGATGAGTGAGACTTACTCTAAGGAACAGGGCTTGACATTTGCCACACCGTTTTCCACATTCCTCTTCAACAATTGAATACAGCAAATCTTTAGCTTTTAAACGTTGATATGCAATACGCTTGTTATTCCACATCATCCAAATGAATACATCTGGTAATGCATGCTGAGGCTAAATAAGAAAGAGAATCTCATATAAAACAGAACATAACATGGGCTTGATCAAGACGATAAATGCTCTCATTTATCGACTTAGTTTTATCGAGCCATAGCAATTGTATTAGAATCATTGGTGTTTTTTTCTGTGCAACAAAATAACTTACCTCATCAGCCAAATGCCTTAGTTTTGCCAAGTAACCAGCAGCAAGTTTTACCTTCTTGAAAACATTTGTTCGATTTATGGATGCTTTTAATGATTTCACTTGAGTTTTGATGTGGTCCTGAATAAAAGAACATGAATATATCACTGAGACTTACGGTCAGGTACATGACAGTCAAGGATAGACTTGAAGAGATCAGGCAGGGATGACTTACTCGTGGCAGTGACGAGAAATACTTATCAAAAACAGAAAATCATTCATATTAAAGGTATATAGGTCATATTCATTAATGCAAAAAATACTTCTCGTCCTTGTCTCCCTATACTGACTATGAACTTACCATTTCTCTTTGACATAATTTCAGTCTCTCTTTATCAAGTCTGGTCCGACCTACAGAGGCACCTCCACCAGTTCCTTTCACTAAGGCCTGATATCGAGTACAACCAATAATCAACTCATCAAGAATGCCACGAAGTCGTTTTTCAGGAAAAGGCTTTTCCGTTCGAATCATTTCATTCACATCTGACAACCCATCCTCCTGAAAATGTCAATAACATACCGGAAATTCAGCAGAGCAAATTCTACCACAAGAATTTCGAAGTTAAAACTCGCATACAAATTTTTCCCGAAATATAGGATCTAGCATAATGTAGTGATATTGTCACTAAGTAACAGAACATCATACTTCAGTATTTACTAGCACTAGACTCGGACTTCACATGAACTAGCAAAGCAATGCATACATCTGTTCATAGCTTTTTGATCCAATTTACACGGCACCAATTTAACCAAATAGGGGCTAGCACCATAACTTTAGTACTTTTTCAATACTGGCCAGTTCACTAATAGTCAACGTAAATATCGCGTTGTAGTAAAGAAAGCTAGTATAACTACAAACCAATTTATCAGCTATTTTCTCAATGATGTTCACATTGTACATTCTTCTGCGATGATCCTCAAATGGCGCCTTAACATACATGCATTTTTTTTCATCGAAATAAGGCATATGGTAGTACAACCTACAAATATCAAGAATCAAAAGGATTTCATCAAGATTCTTGGAATATCAATGTCAAAGTAGACTTGAAGTAGTATATCGTTCATATCAATGTCATTTATTCAATGTCATTTATTCATATGGCACTCGACGTGTTGCCTAATCTAAAGTCCAATCGGGCTATGCCTGATCTGTAGGCACTATTATATTATATTATATGTTAAAAGATAATTAAAGAAGTCAATCTTGAGAAAATATGTATATGGACACTAAGTTTAGTTCGAAATATTAGATATAAGACTGAGGGCATGAGCACACAGTGATTGAACTGCGAAAGGGAATGAGCGAGAATATTTCTTTTGATAGCAGTCTCACCCATGAAACTCTGGTCAGCTAAACTAAATTCCCTCTGCCACTTTGCTCGCAGTGTGCATATGCTTTATTTGATACTAAATAAGCATTTGTACATACTTGTCTCTCGTAATAGGTTTCATGGAGACAGTAGTACTCTGTATATTAGGACCAGTAGTGATAGCATTTTCTGCCTCTTCAACAGCTTCAGCCTCATCCTCTTCCTTTTCTTCACTATCACTCTCCGTAGAATGGCTGCGCACCGGTTCATTGTAACCATCTAGCGAATTGCCGGCATTACCTACAAACAAAATGATTAGTATCAATGCAACATAATTATAGAAACACAGTGAACCAGGATCAATGAATGTGGAAAATGTGGCCAGTCAAGTTTCCATCTGCTTATACTAGCCCTGCAATAATGAAGATGGGCTGTTTCCATTAAATGTTGAAATGAAAACACCTAAAAGACTCTTTGAATGAATTTCAACACACCTATACTGATTTCAAAGTGAATTGGTTTTTCTCCGTATTTCTTCTCTATAAGGCCAGCTTCCAAAATTGTTGCGTACAAGAAATATTCATCAGCCCGACCAGCAGCATTCTAAAATGATAAAGATTTGATTATGATTGTACAATACCTTTGACTCTAAAAATCGAATAGATGTTATACAAGGGTAAACTAGAAACTTGATTTTGAAGAGATAGTTGAAACTTGGTTGGGGTAGATCCTTCAGGGAAGACATTTATCATGTGTCAATCCTTTTCTGAAAGAATGTCCAATAGGAGACAAAACTAGTGGTGTTTTAAGTTTTTGTAGCAATCAGAAAAAAATGGCTGTTGTATCCATTCAACTAATTGAAAACTGGTTATTATCTAAGTGTAAGAACATATTTATTTTCTTGCCTCAGAAATTGGAAGTGCAGCTTCAATATCCACTTGAGCTGGGCCACTTTCTTGGTTATCAAGTATTTCAGTGCGGAATGCGATGAGAAGACGAGCTCGATAGGAAACACCTTCTCCTAATCCTTGATTCAACTGTTTATGTTCGTCTAACAGAGTATAATCACGAGTTGAACCGTACAAATTCACCCAGCATGGGCCAAAAGTTGGAAGAAAACCTGAATTTTACAAAAGTTATGTTTCAGTCATTGTCAGACAATAATCTAGATGGCATCAGTGTGTTTCCATATGTGACCAGTTATTAGGTTTATACTTCACCTAACAGATCATAATGCTGAATATACAAGTGAATGACTTGGCCATCACCGGGGTAGTTACAGAATATACATAACAAATCAAATTCTGGCCATAGTGTTATCATTTTACAAATAGATCAATATTACTGAGTACAGATAATAATGGCCAAGTTAATTTGACTAAAATGCCACACCAAAACTCTTTTTAAATATACTTCAGCAGACGTTTATGGAGCAGGGGCTAAGGGTAATCATTCTGTACTAAAAAGGACTAGGCATGAAATCAAATAAGCAGAGTACAAGATTAATAGGATCTTATTGAGTGTTATGTGTGTATATTTTGGGATAACTTAAGTGCAACTTTTTATGGGAATATGTAGAATATGTACTGGTTGATGGGCATACTTTTGGCCATGGATTAGAATTGTCTCTACCTTTTTCTCTGTCATCAGAAATCTTTGCCAAATCGAGGAAATGAGTTCCGATGACATCATCATTAACGCTATCGCTATCACGAAGTTGTATTCGAATTCTTCGACATAGTGGTGGGAACATTTCTGTAATGACAATCTGTTCATTCCATATCGGCTCATAGGATCCTTTCTTCACTGTTGTTTTACCCTGCAATCATAGATTCCTACATCAAATTTAGGAGCAGATTCAAATCGACTTTCTTTTTCATAATCATTGATGATTTTTTTACATTCAGACCACCCAACGCACACACGCACGCAACCTTCTGGCTTAGCTATAATATCTAACTCAAAGTCAATTCAAATCGAAGATATTTTTATTTTCGAATACAGCGGAGTCTACTATATTTGCATATACATGTCTACATTGTAGACACTGATTCCATACCGTGTGACCAGCGAATGACACTTGTACAAATGGATCGACTAAATCTTTAGCTTCACCGGTGAACGCTTTCTTAACACTAGCCATGACCCCTGTGTTCATTTTTGGTAGTCCTTCTGCACGGTATATCTTGATGATGTACTGGCCTCTCTGACGTTCGGCTGGAACCCCTTCAGGTAACAGTAGATTCCTAGAAAATATGTGAAAGAAAACATAAGTTCCAGAATTACTGTTGATCTCAGTGATCGCAGATATAGCAGATTGAGGAACATACGCTTCGATGTCATCTTCATCTTTTTCACTAGTATGTGGTACCTGAAAGTAATATGCACAAAATTTGCTACAAAACAATGACAAAATATGCTATACACTGTTTAAACATTGCTTTTTATGAGGAAATGCAAAATGATTATGTTGTACATTCCAGTAATGAAATTGAAACCTGTGTTTGAACTATTAAAATCAATGATTTCAAGAGCGAATACAGACCAGGACTGATTTTCATTATCTGCATTTATCTTAAATTTGAATTTAAACTCACACACTTGGGTTTATACAGTCAATGAAAGACAGCCTGTGGACTGGTTTCAGAGACAAGACTTTGTCCGACTGGCTTAAGCATTTTAAGATACACCCCAATGACTTCATGAAAAGGTGGCAAGGGAATAAGTCACAAAATTAAATATTGACTGGAAAGACCTTTTTGTGGCAGCGTATGCTCTTTAACATTACTATGAGCTTAGTACTATCAAACTGACGAAGTAAGACCATTCTTGAACACCAGTCTCATCTACATTATGGACCGAAATTATTGAGTAATGGATAGACTTGCTATTCAGTGGATGTGCAGATGCCAGACACTAATCATTATGGCAGACATCTGCTTAACTTCTCATGCATGTCACCAAGACAAGTGTAGTCAACCAGAAACTGTGATGACATTACATTAGTAACTCAATTGAAGAAAATACCAACAGCAAATCCTACAGATTAGGTTCAAAGACATGCTCTCTTTTTGATGTGAGACTGGGTTGTTAGTGATGACTTCATTTAGCTTTCTCTTATAGTTGTTGTTTTCTGTAGCTTAGGTATTTTTCTATCTTCATTCAACACCGAAATCCATAATGATCCAAATTGAATTGACTACTACGCTAGTATCTGTTAGTATCTTATCTACTATTCTAACCAATAAAGTCAGCTCATTTCTTGTCATATGAGATCGAATGTAATAGAAAAGATTCATTAGAGTTTCGAAAAGGCATGCATGGATCTGAAAATCTTTCAATCAGAGATAAGAGAAAAAGCGATTCATAAAAAACACTGAGCACATAGCTAACTTAGGCAACGATCAGCCAAACTCATTAAAATTTTCTATTACTTGTGTCCCTGTACTGAATTCAAATGGAGCATAAGTATTAAAATCTATCCTGGTTGTAGAAAGGACATTATCTAAAGCAATCATGTATGTATATATATCTTACAGGAGTGACATCCCATTTGTCTTAATTTCAGTAACACTTGTGATAATTACAACCAACACATGACAGATTATGCAGTAATACATCAGTATTCTCAAGAAGCTGAGTAATTATTGAGAGAAGACGCAGTTGCTCAACAACCCTTGTTGTTCAAGTATTAATGTGGGCAAACTACATTTTGAAATAGCATTCATGTCCATGTGGTTATTTCGATACTGTTTAAACATATATCAAATTTAGATAAGGACCAGAAAAACTTGCTTTCAAGCAAAGTACGACAGGTTGAAGTACATATTAAATCTACATTTTCATGGTGTACATTAAGGTACAATACATGTGTTATATGATGTGTCGTGTATTATATACATGTATATTCATGTTATATACATTATGTACGATGCATGTATATGTCACTCGTGTACATTCATGTTACATGTACATGCATGTCACAACATACATCCATGTCCTATACATGTACATAATGATACATCCATGTTACATATGTACAATCAATTAAATTTCATATTTTTGGAAACCGATAAGACAAGGGACATACGGAAAGTTCATTATGAGTAGTGAATTCAAATTCTCAATTGGTAAATGTCTAGAAATGAAGGAGAGTTTTATGAGGTGTTATGAATTTCTTTTATCTTCATGAATTTATCATCTACATGATTCTCTTCAATCATCACACACTCCACTAAATTGTCAAAAAACTATGTACATGTATATAGACTTAAGGTAATTTGCTCATTCTTACAAACTATAGTCCACGGCCGTCTTCTCAAAGTATAGCTGATGCAAAATGAAATATGTCTGTCATGCCAAATTTGTATTCTGTTATTCATCACTTAACAAGTGTATATAGAGATACATTGCATATGTGTAAGATGATGTATAAATACATGTGCTAAGTATGGTATGAACTACAGGTAGAGGGTACGTTAGGACAAGCTAGTATAAGCTCACATGCCAGAGGAGGTGGTGTATTGTATAGTGCGCAAAAAAACTAAACTTCAACCTAATTTAACCAACTTATCATAAGAAAATAGCTCACTGCCATCAACATGGCAAACAAATGAAGGATATATGTATAAAATATTGCACGATGACTGTAGCCATATTAGATGAATACTTCACCTAATTAGCACTCCCTACTGTCACTATAAAAAGTGAAATCATTCAGCCATACTGCTCGGCCTCAAAGGTTCACCATTGTCTGCATGTAGAGCAACTCTTGGGTCTCAATGATGTATCACCTTGCGACTAATGACTATCAATTGAGTCAGTCTCCACGCTTGTCTTAACAGCCGTCATAAAAATGCCTTCATCAGCTGTCATGCCTAGGCAACTAATCTATAACTAAACTACGACCTAGGAGATACACAACTCAACAAACCAAACACAAACATCTACTCATCACAATAAGCAGTTGAACTACAGACAAGGGGATGTCCATCACCTAGAAACATTATGTGTAATGATCACAGGGAACGTTTCAAGAACCTATACATCAATCTCGACATTTCAATACGATCACACACGTAGTACATGAAACAGCTGGGTTTACTACATTTTGAATGGATAATCTTCTTTTTAGTGTTTAACATGAACCGCTACACTATCAAACTAATGACAATGCAACAGTAGACAAATAGCAGTTAACAGTTAGGCCATCACGTTGATGACATAGCACCATTGAATTTGCAAGTGCCAGAAGTCAGGGCAACAATGAATGAATGACATTGAACAACATTTTAAGATTCACTCATGTTGGTTTAATTAAGACCCATGTACTCCTCAATATCTGTTGTGAAGGTCATATGAAAGCATATTTAGCTACTGTTATTAACGCTTAGGAGATGCACTCAGTCCATATATTCTGCAGACTGAGCTAACGAGTTTGTTGGGTACTACTAGTGTTAGCTATGAAACACCAGAGAGTTTTTGATTATAATGACAACTCTCATGGAACACTAACAGTACACTATCCACAGCTAAAATAACAGAGAAAGCCATTCTGTAAACGCTAACAGTAGTACTGTTAATGCCATTGGTTAACGATAGAACATTTACAGTAAACTAACCACTGTTAGCGCTAACATATTTATCACATCGCCTGCCAAGATCTTTAATCTCACTTGATTATCCAGCAGCCTCTCTTCTCACTAGCAGCAGTGCTTACAGTGATCAGTGTACTGTCAGTGACATCGGTTAACAATGAAACATTAACAGTAAACTAACCACTGTAACCACTGTTAGCGCTAACTATCACAGCTATCACACAGCTTCCCAGGAGCTTTACTCTCACTTATCAGATTATCACTAAAGCCTAGTACACACGGACAAACATTTTAGCCGATATGACCACAAACATCATTCGAGTCCTTTTGTTCGTCGGTCACCGTGAGATGCTAACCCCATTTCTGCTCACCGTTCGCCTGGCTTGTTCTTCCGCCCGTGGTAAAAGCAAACATGTTCATCTAACTCGACCAATCAGAGAGTAATAAATAATCGTGTAACATTTTCAAATTATGTGACTCAGTGTTACTAGTGTACCTTTTCAACAAAATTATCATTTGTGTATATATAGCAAATTGTTTGTCATCTCCTCCGAAAAATTTGTTCATTGGCTTTGGTCGGCGAATGAAAATCTTCATCCGCACGCGCTAGGCTTTACAGCTAGCAGTGATGGTGCTTTCATGAGGCCTTTCACCGTGAGGGCCGATAAACTAACATATTATTTCATGGTTGTGATTTTCAAATGTTCTTCAGAACATTGCACTTTTTTAAAGACTCTGATGACTCTGCTCTTCGTTTATGGGATTTTTTTCACGGTTTAAGATCCCACCCTCACAGCAAACACAGTTAACATATACTATAACACTGACGCTTATGATACACTTCCAGTCATTATCATATATATATTATAGAATTTACACGTCAAATTACGCACGATCTGTACCTTACTGCTGTGTTTGACAAAAAGTTTATCGATTGCAGAAAGCTGTAGTCCACTGCTTATCTTGAATGGAGAGAGAAATAGAAGAGAAAATAAGAGAAAAACTGAAGAAAAACTGGTGAACAAGCTGCAGAATTAGTCAACTAAACACAGAAACAAAACTGACTCCAAATCTGCTTCGTGATTATGCATGGATTATATATGATATACAGGACAACTACACACTCTCACCTTATACAGAACTTGACCACCTGGGTGACGTTCCTGTTGACATTATATACAACAACACGTTGAGATGGGAATTTTTTTAGAAATAGAAATCAGATAGCATGTCTTTTGTTTTGATGGGTTTCGGACTTTCCCATTTTTAGTTCCTGTATTTTGCCGGTAAGAAATTAAAAATTCACGCTAAGCGACACTCGAACTGAAACCGCAAATAACATATGTAAAGCTGAATGTGAGTTTTGAAAATGATTAATCATCTTTCTTAATTAAATAACTATTAATGTTTTTAAAGATCAAGTGTTTTTGTCCTCAAGACAAATGAATATGTTCAATCATATCGCAATTGTACTATTTTCATTTTGTTATCTTAACATATCTTGTTATCATCTTGATAAGTAACACAACCAGAAAGCTGGCCTGGGGTATTATTTTATTTCACTTTTATTTCAAGCTTATTTAGATCATTCAATCAAATTATGGCGGAACCAAATCAATTTTGTTCTTTAGAGGAGGTGGTATCTTATAATTTGATTTATGATACTTAAGTAAGGGTATGCAACTAACTTTATTCAACTTATTACCTTAACTTTGAAAGTAACAACTATAAAAGCAAAATTAGAAATCTATTGTATGAACAGTGCATAGCATCAGTTCAGATATGGTAGCAGTGGCGGTGGATCCAAAGGTGGACACCATCGGCACGCACCCCCTTTTCTCGACCAATTTTCAAAAAGGCGTCGCACCTTTGGTGCTGGTACTTGCAACTGCCTGCTACGCTGGCGAAGTCTGAGTGAGGCATAAATTCCCCCCCCCCCCTTTTTCTAAAATCATGGATCCACCCCTGGGTAGGTCGTCATCAGATTTAGCCAGTAAAGGGACACATTTATCAATTACATAATGACTTCATATCAGGGCCTCTTGGGATGGCTATGTACAACACAACGACATCACAACTAAAACAGTACTCGAAAAAGCTACAACAAAAAATAACCAGGAACCCATGATAATGACATTTTGAAAGATCAAATTTCACCAAAAAAATGAATTGTGAAAAGATGAAATTTCTTATCAAACGTAATAAGTGAAGTGAATTCTTCGTATTTATTGTAGTATCAATTATGCAACCAATGCTAGATTTCAAGTGTATTCATAATAAGCACCAAAAAGCATGGACAAAAACATAATGCACAAATGCTTCCAAAAATGTCATTTTACCAAGAGAATTGAATAAGTAAGCCAGTACCAGGGAACGCGAAGCAGATTTTGAGAGGTAGACAAATTTCGTCCAGGGCACTAAAGTCATGTATAAGAGGCACCCAAGGCTGATTGGCACAAAGAAAAATTTCTATTCAAAAAGTTGAAAGGCATTTCTTGACATTCAAAAGAATTAATTTTGCTTGGGAAGTTACATAGCTGTGTAAGACAATATTCATGAATTCAAGAAGGGCTCGACAATCAATTATTGCCTTCAAAATATTAGCCTTGCATTTTGGTCAGGACAACAGTATTCTTAAAGAAATTTCCCTTTGTACATCGTGCTCCCTGTATAATGTTGCATATTCAAAGCTCTACAATTGTTTTTCGATTTTATACTGGTATTCGCTTTTCAGATTGAAATATGCCTTCGAGGCGATATCAATTCAGCTATAGTAACAGTTACACACCCACTGTTTACACACTGAACACTCTGATAGGCAAAACAAGTAGCAATTACAAACGCACTAGAGGCGGTTGATGAAAAAAATAAGAAACGCATGCAATTCAGCCTTTAAGTGAAAGGTAGAGAGAACAAAAAATAAAAAATGTGAAAATATGCAAAAATGCACCACAAACATACATTGTTCTATACACATTTAATTACATTAGATCTTATTCAAGTTATGTTCAATTGACATACAATTTAATTTCATCGACTGGAAATTCAAGAATTTCTTCCAATTTTGACAATTTAATCAAGGCAATTACGGCCTTATTAAATTAGATATAGGGCACGAAGTTATCGATTTTCTGAATCAGTAGTATGAATATTTAATCATGATTTCTAATTGGCATAGTTAATGACTTTATATTACCTTGACGCTGTCACCTTTGCCAATTACTGCTATGTCGCATTTAACATAGCCTTTTGGTCCGCCATTAATGTCCTCGGGATCTGTTAACATCGCCCATTTATGGTAGAACTGGTGATCTATTTGGGGAAAAGATAGAAACAGGTCTTTTATTACATGTTTTTTGGCCAATGAAAGATATCATTAGATTCAGTATCATCTGTGGATTATTTTTCAACATATTCTGACAAATCAATTTTTCAACGTTTGTAATAAAGACATTTCATCTTGTCTCAGCAGAATTGATTAATTTTTCACTTGTTTTCATGGACAACGATTGCTTAATTATAAGATCACATAAACATGCAGCAACAACTAATTCATAATTGGATTAGATGTTTGACACTAAAAACCCATTATACTCTAGTAACATACCTGTCTGCAAAGGAAAATAACAATTCACATAAACACAAAGTGCAAATTACGCCAAGGCATAGAGCGAGTTTGACAGATGAAGCTTAGATATAGGGAGGGGGATAGAAAGTCTATTAATGTAGGATGGATTTCACTAAATGATCATCAAAACACATACTCCTTTGTCAAGGGCTAATTTTAAACCAGATACAAGGAGGTAGATTTTCTCCTGGTTTTGTTCCGTAAACACAGTATAACAGATATGTTTAAAGGCATTTACAAGAATGTCTCTCTACCACTATCATATATCATATTTCAAACTAGAAAAACAGGTTTAATCCCAAAGTCTTCATGTCTGGCGAGCTTGGAAAAAATTAGAAGATGTAGTAAGAATACCTGGTATGTATTTAAACTTATGCTGAACCCAAATAAAGGTCTGAAAATCATGTAAATCAAATCATCAGGTACTTGATTCAGCATATTTCTAAGTCATGGAACATTAACCCCAAGCATTCAAGCACAACCAACTATACGAAAGACACAATAAATTTCATTCGAAATATTTCATGCTATATTTTGCCGAAGTAATGGAATGATAATGATTAGTCCTTGACATTCAAAGACATTCGGCGGCTGGATTCTGAGCATCGTGCTGTCAATTATTTCACAACGCATCATTCAAGAATGAACGTTTGTGTCCCGATGGCTGTGACGTGCGTTTAAGGTGAACACTAGCGTCACTATGGGTACCGCCATATACAAAACGATGGTGCTTGGCAAACACCCACTCATTTTTCTGTAATTGTGTCATGACATTTTTGTAGTCAGATAATTTCTGCCATATATAAGTGCTGTTGAGAAAAATTTGCACGGTTCATGTCAATCTCCTAATGTGTAAAAACATATGGGACACAACACCATAATCACATCAAGATCAGAGGTACGCTGCCTTACATATATATTCAAATTGTCAGAAAATAAGACTAAGGTTGGAGTAAGGGAGACTGTACGAGAAATTAAGGGGTAGTGGCATGGCTATTTAAATCAGTGCTGCCTAAAAGTATGGACCCCCATTTAAAGCCAGGGTTCTATCTCTGAGGGGGAGGGTACCTATCGTTACGTAAAACCTAGAAATGTAGCTCCATATTGTAAAGTCTAACTGCGCATTAATCAAATATGATTGAGGAAACTACGGCTGTGTCAGTTGAACAATATGAAATGGCCAAACCATTTTATCAAATTTGGAAATATATCATTAGTTCTGATAGATCAGGGTTGTACTACCACATCCGGGTGGATAAAGAGTAATTTCCTGGGACTACCTTACTTAGATTGAATCGTACATCTGAAATTGTACTCAAAATCATGTGTGAAAGAAACTTTCCCTGGGCCACCCAAAAAATCAGGGATTCTGCACAAGATCTATTAGATAGCACCTGAAGGCTGGTAATAACCACAACAGTGGAAAAGGGCAATGATTATAAAAAGCCCCAAAAGTGTGATGCATCAGCACGAAGGGTCCTCCCCAGAAAACAACAAATTTCAATCCATTTTAATGTAATTTTCAGGAATCTGAGAAACAATAAAGAAATCCTGGCTAAAAACATCCATACCGCAAACTTTTCAAAAGCGCACTCAAAAATTGCGACAGGACATGTGCTCTGTGTGCTTCCATGTAAACCCACCCCTCCTTTAAAACTATCTTGGCTTGTGAATGACAACAAATATTTTGATACATCACAGGGGCAGAGTAATATAATTTACAAATCCTGTGTGGCGATTATTAATGAGCGATGACATTAAGCACACATCAGCGCATAACGCCTCTAGCTTTATGACAAAGTATATCATGATTACACATGTATCACCAAAGAAACCTAGCCCCATTAAAATAACACACCATCACACTGGATACCACACAAAAATCAACAACAGACTAACACTCACATATGCAGGCTTGATGGGTGGATTATACATATATGCATAAAATACCATATGAATATATATATATATCAATATATATTTTAGATGTACATTCTAATTATGTGGACATGTAACAGTGACTGGAATCAAACTTCATTCTAATTGCAACAGCATGGTACACAGTTCTTTTTATAACATTTTAACAATGGCAACAGTAAGATACCGATTAGTGCAATATATTATATACTTCAATAAGCTAAACGAAGATGATGAACTTCATCCATCCTGAGCCGTTTGGGAGATTACCCATTATTACAATCAACAGATTAGCAAATACTCAGATAAACCCCCATAGCAAAACGACCCTACTTTTAAGCCTCAATTGTATAGTGACAATGATATTAGAGAAACAATTAAAAAGAAATGATGAAAATAAGGAAATTCTAGATCCTGAACTTTCGATGAAACACTTGATATTATGTTCTAGTTCTAGTACACTGAGTACATTAATCATTTCAAACAGGCCATACTGATCATTCTTATGATGTGGGCGTGAAGATGTGAAGAATTATCGAATATTGGTTAAATACTACTAGGAATTCTAGATCCTGAACTTTCGATGAAACACTTGATATTATGTTCTAGTTCTAGTACACTGAGTACATTAATCATTT
>JAYMFW010016454.1:0-12193 GCA_036785005.1 Tubulanus punctatus | reverse complement strand
TTCCAAAAATGTATATCTAATGAAAACGATTATTCTGCCTAATATCTCGCCAAAAGTGCATTGCAATCCACGGCGAAGCTAGCATACCCCGCAATCCAGCGTTTGTAGATGTTATAAGGGACTGGTAGATCACAATGATTCCGTGAGCTATCTAGTAAAAGTCCTACAACGTAAATTTGGTTAAATTTTCATTCTTTATTCATCAAAATGTTTCAGCAATGAACTCACTGCCATCATAAGATGAAATACTTCAACACATTATCTAACAAATTAAGATAGAAATTAGATTGATTTGCCATTTTCAATAATGCCGAATTCGCTATAAGGCAGCGGCGGTGGCATTTACAGCGATTTCTGGCGATACTCATCGTCGACACCTTCGGTGCTCGCTCAATTGAGACCAATGCAAAATTGGCATTTTTGCCCCCCCCCCCCCCCTTTCAGAAATCCTGGATCCGCCACTGGGAGTTAAAATATAGTACCAATTCCATTCGACTGAATCCGATCCTAGTAAATTCTATGCCAACTTCTACCAGTTTACGCTCCCTTCGCAGCGCTTCATTTGGCTCTACTATCGTATCGACCGAACCGTTAGTATTTTGTAATATATGGAGAAATTAAACCACTGCGGTTGGAGTGTATCACCCAGTGAGCACACAACTATAGATTTCGACGTTGATTTGTTGTCAAAGTACCTGACGTCGAAATGACGGGCTGATTTGTCGTTATGATTAGTCAAGCGTCACTTTTCGACGTGAGATAGACGTCGATCCATCGTCATTCGATGACCTATGTTAATTTATTGAAAATGAAGTGTTTCTCTCATTAACACAATACAGCGGTATAGCAAAGCTATTTTCTTACAATATTAATAATTCATTAATCTTACTTAATTTGTTTTAAATTTATTATGTATCTTATATGTCCAGTGATCTACTATCTTTTGTTTTGTATCAGACAGTATGTCCAGGCTAGTTTGGTGTTAATTACTTGTTTGTCTCAGTGTCCTGTTTGTACTCATCACCTGTTTCATGTTGTCACCTGTCACTTGTCTGTCCATGTATAAATAGTTTGATTTTCAATAATAAAATATACTCAGTTTTGGCATTCCAAACTGGAACGTTCTGCGTTATTTCTATCAGGATCGACCGACTCGCCATTCGTTAAGAATAGGATCATCAGAAAAGCGTTGTTAAAATGCTCTCAGAAGCATTCTTCCTCTCGGTGGCAAATAAAAAATCATTGTTGAGCAAAAAAGTTGGGTGGCCAGAAAAATAAGATGACTGACACTCGTTCTGGGCCATTCTCAAACCCACACAAGAATTACACAGTGAGACAATGTATATCAATTAAACCATGTATTTTACACGATTGTGCATGAAATTGCTACTGTTGCAGGCTACTGTCTGGGTTCCAGACCTAGAGAATTTTGAAAATAGACACGTTTAGGGGCATTCTCACACATGAATCAAGAAAATAAAGATGTTTAAAAATATTTTTGGCCTGTGCACCCTGTATCCGCCACTGTTAACGCAATTTAATTTAACCTGAAAATGGAGAATTAATGCATAGATCTTCTTTAGAGTAGTTCAGGCTACCTAAACCAAGTTTCCTATCTAATCAAGTGGAGTTAAAATATATTTTTATTTCCTCTTTCTTAAAAATCCTTAATATAAACGGGTTATCTGCTGTCAATATATCTCACCTATACACCTACTTATACACTTATGCGAATTTAATAACTAACCATAAAGATAAGGATCGATATATCTAGGATTTAAGATTAAGATTTTACACAAGTCTGTGCATCTTAAGAAAATTCAAAAATCTGAGGAAAAATTCACAATATGAATCTGATGCACAGCAAATCTGTTTACACTTTTATGTTGAGAAAACAAAATTGGTTCAATCTACGGGTATTCTTTGTATTGGATGCCAATTCCCCAAATATAATACAACTCATTAAAGGTAGTTGTGGTATTTCCACTTAAGTTTTAACTGAATATTGGTATCAATCAACAGATCATTTATGTTCAACCAAGAGCATTTTTTAAAAAAAGAAATCCAACTGAAGTCGTACGTTCAATTCATGGGTTGTCTTTTAAACGCGGAATGGCAGAATGGTCAAGGGTATAGTGGAATCGCCCATATTTGAATACATCGTCATCAATACAATTTTAATAGGCGTCTGCGTCAAAGGATTCATTTTGGGGGCTCGAATCTGTAGCTAAAGAGGGTCTGGGACACATTTTATCGACAACTTTTCAAAAAGGTCACCCAGCCTTGAGAAGTGGTAGGTTCCACAACAGTCAGCCCAACTGTGGTATACAGACACTAAAGGTTCGGGTGAAAAATTAAGATATGATTAAATAAATGCCACTTCTGAACATTGTTATTTTCAAAAAGTTTGGAATCCCTGGGGACCCTATGGTATTTATAGTCGATGTTTTTATTCAAAGTGAGGCCAATTCTTATTTATGCGGAATATTGTGTTTTGAACTTATAGAACAAGTATATATGCAGTTATTATTGACGATAACTTAAGTGGTGACAATAAAATGAAATATTTTGGTTTCCTTTTTGGAAAATCATTGATCACTTTCTAAGGTCTCTTTTTAATCGAGGACAAATTTACTATTGCCAGTGGCTTAATCTGAAAAAATGACATCAGTCTGATTAGTCCGGCACCGGTTTTTTTTAGAAATCTTTGCTGATTATTAGGTTTTCCGCGAAACGCACTCCGCCATTCCGCTTTCCGTCAGTCTGCTTTCCGCGTTTAGAAAACAACCTCAATTCATGTTGCAACATCCAAGTAAATTCATGTTTTAGCATGTTTTCAACATGGGCTCAATTTGGCGCCTATCCACACTGATGTTAATGAGCATTTTTAAAGATATCTATAATTATATGTTACTGTAGGGGTTCTGGGGTTCAATCACAGACTTATTTATTGCAACATATTTTTGTCTAAATAACATAGAAAAAATATCAAACCAACTTCCATGATGCCGTCAATTGTTTTTCAATAAGTCTGATCAAAAATAAACACTTCATAACATAATAGAAGACTGGCAGTAGAGATTTCCCTATTTTTAAATAGACAGTTGATAAAAAGCACAGAAAGCCAATTAGTGACCCCATTCTTAGTATGAACAAGCAGTTCTCTATTACATTGCCAAGTCATTAACTACAGCAGACCTCCCTGTCATTTTTCCCCCGCAAAATATAGGAAAAATAGGATATTTTCACTCATCATATAGGAGATAAATAGGAAATTTCATTCCAAAAATATAAGAAATATAGAAGGAAAATTGTAGAAATCATCATAGATCCTTTGATCCAGATCCAATACTAATGTGGTAAAACCTAAGTTTGATTTATGTCAAGTTAATTGAAATTCATTAAAATCCTGGTACCGGTATATTTGGTAAAACCTCTCGTCCTGGTGAATTTTCTGAAAAACTTTCAAATCTCTATGTTTTGTTTTTTCAATCTTTTGTGGAAAATATGGGGAAAATAGGAGTTGTTTTGTGGTATATAGGAGATTTAAAGGATTCCTACATACAAATAGTAAATATAGGAGTGCTGGGAGGTCTGCTAAAGTGGTTTTACATATACCAGGGAGTTATTACACTATAGTAGTATAGTTGTAACCCTACTGAATTTTCAGGATAAAGGAGGAGGCCTTTGAATGTTACACACTAAAAATTTTGGCTATGAATGAGACATGTGTGGATTTTGAAAAATATTCCTATGAAGATTGAACAATGACACCATCCCTGTGTGTTGCGATGATCTTTGATCTGTTAAATCATACAATGCAAATTAGTCAAATATACTATCATATACTATCATGTGTGTTTTTATCTCACAATTTTTTGACAGCCCAAACAATTTACATAGAAACAAGGAATATTTCCCAGATAAAAATTAAATACTACAGAAGAACAACACATTCTTACAGCTGTGATCAAGGCAGTCCCAAATTAGATGAATATGAAAAGACAATAAGTTATACATAAAAAAACAATTAGAAACATCAGATCATGGGCGGACAGGATATCTAAAAAGGGGGGCGCCAAAATGCCAATTTTGCATTGGTCTATATTGAGCTTGCACAGAAGACTGAAAAATAAAGTAATATCTGAGCAGCTGGTACAATTTAAGGTGAAAAAATGAGAAAAAACCTTGCATGGCCGGCGGCGCCCCATTGAATCCGCTTTTGTAATAGTTTCAACAAGTTCAAAGCTCAGTCTTTCAAAGTCATATTCTCAAAATACAGCTTATATTACTCCGTCAATAGTACTGAGAGCTAAGATTCTTATAGTAAGCTTTTAAAAATATCAGACTTTTAACACTTTGAGATTATCGTATTATCATATTTCAGAGAACTCGAAGAGAAACTCCAAAAGAAGTGGCAACTAGATACATAAAATCCCATACAGATCCTGATTGGATTATGAAAAAGTTCATTGATGACTATAAAGGTAATCATAGCAATGGTATCGATTCTGGGATGGATATTGAAGCATCATAATACAGATCAGTCATATTTTATCAAAATGATTGTTTACAATAGGATGTGAAGGAAATACATTGTTTATATATAAAAGCTGAATATTATCCAAAAAAGTACTCGTTCCATTGATATGTTGTAGGCTGGTGTATTCGCAAAAAGACAAATCGATCACAGGGAATTCATACTACAGTATCGAGGAGTGAAAAAACCACTAAACCCTGGACTCAGTGAACCAGCTGGTTGCTATGAATTCAGCTTTGTGGAATAAGATGGAAAACTTTACTAGTAAGAGAAATAATTTCATTATTAAAGCTCCATGAATAAATCTACTTTTGATCTCGGAATAACAGAATTATGTGTGAAAATAAAAGTACCGATTATCAATGATATCAAGATACATGAAACTTCAGTCATATATATCGAAATTCTTACTTCAATTTTATTCAGTATTGATGCCAATGAGGATGATGGATCATTAGGGAGGCTTGTAAATGATACATGGAGAGGTGAGGAAAATTCAGTTGTAAAGAAAATAGTGGTTGATGGAGAAATGTATCTCTGCCTGTTTGCCCTAAAAACAATTGATGAGGGACAAGAAGTGACCTATAATTATGATTTTCATGGATCTTCACTTCCACCATGGAGAAAAGACAATGTGCGTACAATATGGACTTATGAGGATTCACATTTAACCATTACATAAGGCCTACATACTGTCATTAAAAAACCAGACATATTTGCCCTACCATTTGTTAAATAATTTGTCTATTACTATTTTAGGACACATGGCATAACTCTAAATTTTTCAAGAAGTGTGTTTCACTCACATTCTGATAAAGCAGTTTTTAACCCATTGTAACATATTCACATAGAGACATAATTTAAATCTCTGAGCAAGGTAGTCAGAAACCATGGCATAACAGTAATAATGTGTGTAGAATAAGGTGCCCGAGGCCCTGACATCTCTGCAAATCATGCATCAGATAAAATAGGCAAAGTTGACAGAAATTCCAACAAAGCCTTTAAACAGCTTAGATTACAAACACTGATTAAAAAGTTCTAACAATTCATGAAAATTACAGCTCTGTAACTTCCAATCTGTTCTTAATAACAGGTAATGGTGCAACGTGTGAAGAATATGATAATTCAACAAGTGGGTGTCAAGAAATTCGAAATGGTGAGCCTAATAAGTATATTTATTTAGGCATTCATGATAAATGGAATATCTTAACGTAAGGCTACTTTACAGCATTTGATACCTTAATAGAAGAAGCAAAGGAAATGTCTATATCAGAATTTTTGCCAAATGAGAATGATGGAAATAGCATGAGTAATCTAGGATCACAGACTGAAAATAAGACTCAAGGTAAGAAAAAAACCCGAATTATCAACCCCTTCCCATGGCTTCCCATCTAAAACATCTGATATTCATACTGATGTTGATCTGAGTAGCATGATTATTCTGGCAGAACTAAGTGAAGATGTCAACCAAGGCAAGTTTTACAACCTTAATAAATTTCTTAAGGTAACAGACAGCCAATACAACAATAAATCCAGGTTGCAGAAACTCTATTATATTTCCATTTCATAATTTTTATTTTGCATCTAAATGCGCAGTAGGCCCCTATATCTATAGCAGTTGGGCTGTTTAGAAATTTTCAAATAAAATGATGTCCATTTTATCACTTTTAAGTTGTAATGGGGTCACTACTTCAAAAATATATCATGTAAAAACTATTATATATTCATACATCTTTAATTAGAAAATGAATGGCTATTTTCTGATAATTTCAGATGCAATTATGACTCAAGCAGGACTAACAGAAAATCCAGCAGAAAAAGGAAAATCCTTTATTCAATTAAGCCCTGAAAAAGGAAGACACAAGATAGAAAATTACCTTAATACAAATTCACTGATCGTTATATATATCTGTTATGATAGCACAATTAAATCATCTGCACTGTATATTGAAATTATCTACTGAATTTTCAGATATGTTGGCTGCATGTGGCTTGCTTGTGGTAAGTTTTTCTCATAGCTGAGAACAAATTAATGACAAAAAAGTTACCTAAAACTTGCAATTTCAATGATGAAATAGAACTAATGTAAGTGGAATTCTAGTATAATGTAAAGATTTTAAAAGGTTGCATGACATGTGACAGCACTGAAAAAAGAAATTCAGTGGATACAAATACATTTTAAAAGTTACCAATCAACTTACAACTTCTGTGCATTTGTAGAACGCAAATGGAGATACCATGACTAAAAGTATCGACACAGGTACGATGAATATTTGGGATTTTCAAGAATTTAGAATATCAATACAGTAGAGAATGGGTACGTCAGATGGCACGGGACCTTGGAATTTTGTTCGAATTTAAAGAATTCTGACTTATGAACTGATTTCAGCATTATGGAACATGACTGGACTAGAAACCATGTCCGACTTAAATGTAATACAGCTCATACAGATACGACTCATCCGTACTTTTCTGTACATCCGTACTTTTCTGTACATGGTGCTTACATTTACAAATACATAAATGGATATTTCAGATGTGGTCACAGAAAATCTGTAAAAGTTCAGTTCACAATACATTGCGTAATTATAACCTTTGGGTTTTTTGCGCTAAATTCCAAGATTTCTAAACATAAATATATCAATCAAGTAGGCCTATGCATAAAAATATGGTTTACATCAAGACTGCCTATTATAAGATGATGCCCACGGAAGTTCAATACTTCATAATTAGAGTTTAGACAAAAAATATCCTTTCCTTAACAATTTCAGTGAATCAACAGAAGATGAAATCCATAATAAGGAACGATTTAGAAGCAAAATAAGTGTTATAAAATTGTTTGCTAATGTCTGACAGTCTATACACTGAACTTTTCAGAAGAATATTCATTTGAAGTTATGGTAAGGGTTTGACCATACAATTGGTACCTACATTTTTTTAAAACTATAAATTCATTTTTACAGAAGATACCTCTCATATTCATGAATCAACTGAAAGCATTGGAACTGGCATTAACTCAGATGAGATTGAGGATGATTCTGAAGATCCAAAAGAAGAACAGAACACTGATGATAAAGCAGCTGGTAAAACTAATCCGTGGCTGAGAGATGATTACATCATTCGAGCAACAGATCTGCCTAATGTGTTTGTCCGATGCATACTGAAAGAGGCCGATGACAATGAAAAAACAACTGACAGGGTTTGTAACAGCAAACATGCCTGCTTTATATGTAAACGTCTCTACCTTCACATTCGACAGCACTTCAAACAAAGTCATAAAGATCATCCAGTTATAACTAACATTCTTGATGAAAAGAAGAAGATTGAAAAATTTCGAATTCTAGGAGACCACAAACACAACATGTCAGTTGTAAATGCTGAAGAAGGGGAATTGATACTTTCCCGCAGACCAGCAAATGATTTTAATGTAAAAGATTACGGGCCTTGTCCTGATTGCAAAATCTGGTTAAGGTTAGACTCAATCAGAAAACATTTTGGACGATGCCACCAGAAAAAACCACTGACAACTCCATCGATATCAGTGAGCAGTCAGATGCTGACTGCAGATACATCTGAACCACGATCTAACACATCTGAACCACAAGCAAGTACATCAATACCATCCAAAAAGAGTTTGATTGTTCAGTCCCAACTAGAGTCTGGAAGAATTAAACATCAGCCATAAAAAAAAAACTTGAAAGAGTTGTGTTCCCAATAATGACTAGAGATTCTATGGCTGAAGTTGCCATGAATAATGCATTAATAACTGCACTGGGTGATTCCTGGCTATCAAAGAGTATAGGTAATCCAAGAGCCAAATATTATGCTTCACAGCACATGAGATTAGTGGCAAAGCTACTGATTTGTATGCAGGTGCTAAACAAAACAGCCAAAAGTCTATGGGATTACCTGATTCTGCATCAATTCAACAACATTGTACAGGCTGGTCTGCAAATAGCAATGCCTTATATGGATGATGTAGAAGACTTACGATCACCGTCGAATGCGCTTAAAATCAAATATGACTTATACAGAGTGATTGACTTAAAAACTGTACATGGCATGTACTCAGGAAGAAGAAGATACAGAATCTATTCATCACTGTGAAATTTTGACAAAAATCATGCAGACAGAGTGGTCAGAAAAGGTTACTCGTATGGCCAGAATCAGTTGTAGAGGGCAATTGAAACTTCCATCTCCTGATGAAATATGAAAACTTACTTTGTATATCAACGGAGAGCTGAAAAATTGACTTGAATAAGAGAAACCACGAGACATTTATCCGAACAGTGAAACTCCTTGAAATACTCCTTCTGACAAGAAATAAAGAGGGTCAGGAGAAATTGAATACATAACGTAAATCTGATAATCATTCAAAGGTGAATGTGATTCATTTATCATCGGCAAAAATAATCATATCATCAACATTGCAGGGTTAAGCAATATGTTTCACGACAGACTGGCATTTTCGATCTAGATCAAAGCCACTCAGCTGACACAACTGGAGAAACACCTGATGGAATTACAATCAGTGATGAAAGTTCGTGGTAAAGTAAGTACTAAAATGTCACTCAATGTCACTAAAAACTCATCCCTGAATTACAATTCTTCAAATCACCTAAATGGTTAATTTAAATTAAGTAAGTCATTCAATTATCTATTGCATTTAAAATTGTAGAATCTATGTATTCAGATTAGAAATGTTACTTAAATTTACAGCGGAGCAGACCAGTACCAGTTTTGGTCCCAGAAAATACAAATGCTCACCTGAATTACATAACAGACAGAAATCAACGTAAAGAACTTGGCTTCAATGACCATTGGCTGTTTCCTTCAACTGGTAAGTATTTTACGCAAGCGCTAGTCTGAAATGTAAATCATATAGGTATGTCATATAGATTTATATAATTTACACAAGGTAACACCCCCATACGTTGTTATGATGCACTCAAATCAATCAAAGATGATGCCGGCTTGGCTGAACCAGAAAGAATAACAAGAGTCAATTTAAGGAAATATTGTGCCACATTGACTCAGGTGAGTACATTTATTTTTCCCAAACACTGGGACACACTGAGCACTATTCAAATCATCAACTTTAAGACACAACAACCAATATCAGTGAATCGAGATATACATTTTGATCAGAGTTAGTTGGCCAATTCCAGGAGATTCAATGACATGAGATTCAGGGGTGGATCTAGGCCATAGAACAAATTTAGAAGGGCACATTTTTTTCAGAAAAAAAGGCACTTCAACCCAAATCAGGGCATATTTTCTGATTCATTGAGGGCACTTGATCTAAGTAAGATAGGCCAGTATCATTCACTCATAGGGCAGATTTTGTCGGAAAAGGCAACATTTTTCATTTATTTATTTTTAAAAAATTTTTTGTGATTTTCAAAAAGGGCACTGAATTTTCCAGATGGTAGTACGTACTACTTGTACTACCGTCTACATCACCCGCCAACCCCCTCCCCGAGATTTGTTTTTTATGTTACATTTTCTGTTTTACAGGTCATGAATCTCAGGGACAGTCAATTGAACTGGGTCTGTGAATTTTTGTCACATACCAAAAAAGTTCACTTGGAAAGCTACCAACAATGTTTAAATATCATTAAAGTACTTAACATATAAATAAGTAATTGCTTTATTGTTATTTTTTATTTTGAGTAAGAATTTATAACTATACTACATATGAATTGTAGATTTGTTGTTCATTAGGATTTAAGAAGAAAATGCCCACAAGGAAAAAATAAAAACAAACAGGGCCAATGATTAAACAGCATTTCTGCATGTGTATTATGATCATGTAGAGTGTTGTTTGATCCCTAACCCTTAAACTAAACAGCGTGGAATAAAAAGACATTGGATACACAAAGAAAGACATGCAAGGATTGGAGAAAAAATATTGACTTATTAAGGTCCGCGGAATTATAATAAAAAATGCGATATGAATATTTCACATAGGCCTAATACATAACGCTTGTAAATATAATAGAAGATTGTACTGACGATCTGTTTATGATAAATCTGCTTATTTTAAGTTGACTTACTGATATATTTTACAACAGTGTATAAAGATTGTGAATAAGATTCGATGAAATGATAAAAGTTCTAAAATCATCCATTTAATCTCTTCATGGGTTGGGTCAAGTTGGATATAGGTTGAAATATACCCAATGTATACAATATTGCAAGGATTGGCATATTTATCGATCTATACTCAGATCTGTGTACGGTACTCGGCAGGTATACTATACCCAGTACCAAGTAAAGCGCGTTGATAAATACGCTACCAGATCCAAGATGGAGGAATGGAAGAACAGCCGTCAGCCAATGAATGGCCATGTTCTCAGGTGTACTCAGAGGTATAGTGTCAATAAATATGCCTTTGATGTATAGGCTACTACTACCAAAACTTATCCAGGCATTTTATCGTCAAAGCAGATATGTATTTGTCCGTCAATTAGAGTCAAGATTCCGGCTGCAGAAAACCTGTTATTCATTTTAAAAGATTTAATACCTGTTACAATACTTTGAGGAAATATCAATCTGAATGCCCATGTGAGTATGCCTAGGAGGAGTAATGTACAGGGATCCCCCATGAGGTGGAGGAATTAAATGTTGGCAATGTAAGAATTGTCACAAGACCAATAATAAATTTGTAGATGACTATTCTACATCAAAATCAGCTGTGTGACAAATTAATCAAAATTGAAACAGCCGAGAAACCTAGGTTGGAGGGAAATCGTCAATGCTGACAAAATAAGTGCACTGAGGTAAATGGCAACATTGCGTGAGCTAGCACTTGAACTGACGCTGCAAGAAAATTTAGCCCACCACAATTTTCATTAATAAAAACATGGCCACCATTCACCTAGATGTCATGAGATTTCCTAGTGTTTCAGTATAGAATGTATAAAAAAACTTCACAAGAAAGTACGCATATAATCAAATTTCAGAATAGAAACAAATTTCATGATTCTAATTTCAACAAATAACAAAATACGATTTTATGCATGAAGTACTCATCAGTAATAGATTAAAAAACTTAGTCCACTGCCCCGGCTTATCAATTAAAACAAGTTGAAATCAAATAAAGGTAAAACATATAAAAAAACTTACCTCTTTTTCAACAAAATTCCAAAATACTTGTAATTTAAAATTGATCGTTGTTTGGTTCCCTCTGAAAATTCAGATATCATTTATTAAGTTTTGTTTCATAAATCATTTGGTACAAATTGACTTAGATATTATTGATTTAAGTGTCTTACCTCAATCATAAGACAAACCTTTCTTGTTGTCACCAAAAAAGTCAAATAAAACCATGAAGCAGCTGTCATCATTTAGTAAAATCAGATTTTTTATCGATAAAAGAAGACAGAAATTAAATCGTTGAAAGATGACCAAGTCCAGATGTAAAAAACTCAGACATTTAAAAGACATACTATAATCACTGGATGAGCATTTAAATTGTGTTTATTGAAACTGTCCATAGGCTTGTGCAACTTTATATGTCCATGGCCTTGTGCAACTTTGATTCCTTGTGCAACTTAAATGATAAGCCTTATACAACTTTGGGATAGGGGCCTTGTGCAACTTTCACATCATGAATAGAGGGCAGCACTTCCTTAAATTGTCCATAGTCCA
>JAYMFW010016232.1:0-10850 GCA_036785005.1 Tubulanus punctatus | reverse complement strand
GAAAATCAACAAAATTTGAAATCTCAAGATAATGTAGAAATTATGTTACCCCAAATTTCACTCGGCTGACAAAAAAGTTTACTAACTGATTGTGTGCCATGTTATTGAAATGAGTACGGTTGTAAATCAGTAATCTTTATTTCTATTTCAGTGATATGAGTCTTGAAGAGAAATCAAAAGCAATGAAAGTACGACTGCAATTAAAACAGACTAGACAGGAGATGTACAGTTTGTGGTGTAATGAGTTATACAGACTTTCTATCGCCAATCAGGTTAGCAATTAACATCATTGACTCCACCTTCAACTACTTAATATATCAAATTTGTATTGAATTTTCTTTCAAGGTTTATCCGTCTCTTTAACTCAAATACATATTATACGAAACAGTAATACCTCTTCTAAACTGCTTATTGATCAGACATAATTTTTTTCATGACTTATGGAATTTTTTCTTAGTTAAAATCAATGTTTTAAAATTTTCAGTTTAGAGACAAGATATTTTGGTTTCCTCATAATATGGATTTTCGAGGACGAGTTTACCCAACTCCACCACACTTCAATCATTTAGGTAGGTGTTGTATTGTATTTATTAGGCATAAAACTTATTTCTGAGATAATACATAAGAGATTACTTACCAAATATACACTCAGATATTCAAACCCTAACTTGTTAACAACAGTAGACTCCGCCTACCTCGGATCTGGCTCACCACGGACAAAAAAAATATTACTTTTGAATCAATCCAATACATTTTCAAAGAAAAAACCATCCTTAACTCGGAATTCCCCTACCTCGGACAGAATTTTCCGGTCTTCAGGAATCCGTCTATTGTATGACTGCAAAAACCCCTTACCTTACTACCTTGCTATGTTTTGGATCATCTTTTTATCTCATAAGCTATCGGATTTGTGTGTTTGATCATTCATTATTCATTATTTCATACAGGAAGTGATGTAGTTCGTAGTATGTTACTTTTTGCCAAGGGTAAACCAATGGGAGAAAAGGGATTAGATTGGTTGAAGATTCACCTCATCAATTTGACTGGCTTGAAAAAAAGGTATTGTTTCAAGAAATGTAATTGACCTTCAGATATTTTGGATCTTTATTCTAAATAACGATGAGTAGAACATTGATGTAGATTGTTGCATCAACCAGAGTCTAAATATGCAAGAAATTTGTCAAATTGAGGTGTAAACTAATGGATGCCTCGTGTTAACACAGCTTGTCTATATATTATTCAGAATTTTTTGTTAAATGCTAACAAAAATTATATAATTATTATATTTGAAGATGTTCTAACAAGGAACGATTGGATTTTGCAAATCAGATAATGCCTGATATTTTAGAATCTGCTGACAATCCAATGAATGTAAGTACCTATACCCTTTCTTTTCTTAGAAATATGTCTTTGCCTTTAAATCAAGATTTGTCATCTTTTTGTATCCAGGAAACCAGATGAAAATTTATTTTCTATTCTAATGTTGTTAAATGTTATATGCTCTCAGAAATCAACAGGACCTAAAAACAAGAATGTTGTTGTTAGTACAATATTTTGTCCTCTCACGAATATGATTTTATATTTGTAGACACAATGGTGGCAAGAATCTGATGAACCATGGCAAACATTGGCTTGTTGTATGGAAATTGCTAAAGCCATTCGATCACCTGATCCCTCAAAATATATCTGCCATTTTCCTGTTCATCAGGTAATTACTATATAAAGTTTGACTATTGACAATTATCTTTCATTTATGAAACATACTTACCATATATTTAGGCTAAAATGCCTGCAGTTTGCTGCTTCATATTGGCTTTCTACTGGCTTTGGAAGGCACCTTAATTACATTTTTAATGTGTGTTTGAATCTTTGTTATTTTAAATTTTGTAGTTGTATTTGATTTTGTAATAACTTTACTATTTCTGTTTTAATTTGTTAATTTTGTGAGTAAAATAAATCGTACCATATCATACTCGCTAAATGACTCGCATGAAGATGTTATTGACCAAAGTTTTCAAGATTTTTATTGACAAGCATGATGCTAAATCACTCAAATGTTGGCGGGTATCTTTCAAGGATGGCTCATGTAATGGCCTTCAACACTATGCAGCATTAGGAAGAGATCAAGGAGGTGCAGAATCAGTCAATCTATATCCGTTTGATCGTCCATCAGATGTCTACAGCGATGTAGCTGAATTGGTATGTATTAACAGCACCTTTTTATTTCCGAAACATATAGACAATCAATCGTGACTGAAATTTTGGATTTTGGTGTATCTTTCATACCAGGTCGAACAAGAAAGAATCAATGATATGAAAAATGGAGTTGAGATTGCAAAAGTTCTCGAGGGATTTGTTAAACGCAAGGTAAATATAATTGTTGACATTGATATCTAAGAACAAACATTGCTAACAATAAGTTATCGACATGCAAATAATGGCAATATATACGATAACTATGTTAATGATAGTATGTTAAATTTATTTTACTCTCATAAAACACAGCTTCAATATAGCAAATATATATAGGTAATAAAAACAAGAGTGAGGGTATAGTTATTGGTCCAAATACTGTAGCCACTCACTCGTAATAAAGAGAAACTTTGATGAGATGAGAAACTTACATACTGAAGGCTTTGTTATCTTTTTCATTAAAGGTTATAAAACAGACGGTAATGACCACTGTTTATGGTGTTACCCGATATGGTGCCAAATACCAGATCCTTCGTCAATTGAAAGATATACCAGAGTTTCCTAGAGAACACGTATGGGAAGCAGCGCAGTACCTGACTGAAAAAACGTTTAACTGTCTACAGTCAATGTTCTCTGCTACCAAAGAAATTCAGGTATGAATACTAGACTTGTTTAACTTCTGTTTCGAATTGAACTTTTACACAAAAGAGATTTTAAACAATACACCTTGAAAAGGAAACACCTATTTCGAATACCGGTGTCTTATTCAAGGAAAAATACTAAAATATATAATATTTAAGATAATGTTTTTAGCTGCTAAGGCAACATTCATTTTGATAGAATCAACCTTGACATTATGCTGCCCTAGTAGAACATGTGTTAGATGTATACTCTAGATGTATACTTATAATTCATATGTACATGTAGTTAGTTTTATCATTCCGTATTCTAAAGGAATTAATTTTCCTATTTTCAGGATTGGTTTGTGCAGTCAGCTCAGTTGATATCTAAGATCAGTAATAAACCTGTCGAATGGGTAACTCCTCTAGGCTTGCCCGTTATACAGCCATACTTTAAACAAAACAAATCACGGATGTATGGCCTTGTGTCAACGAACCAGTTCAGTACATTAGAGTAGGTTTCCATTTTTCTCTCTCGTGTAAATGTAATCTGACCAAGTATCAGTTAAAAAATCCAAATTAGTATCACTCCCAAAAAAAGTGTTTTCGCCTGAAATTTTAAACAGTGGTTCTCTCTTGGGAAATTTCATTCAAATTGAAAATTTAGAATAATTTTTTTTCTAGTTGTGAATTGATTGTAAAAGCATCAATCATTGCATAGTTGTGATAATAACTTTTGATAAGGGAATAATGGGATTTCTATTTATCAACAATTGATTAATTCCTTTACCAGCAAATTCATGATGTAATCGAAGTTGAATCCGTGAATGAATAATAGTAGAAAGTTGAAAACTTGAATTTTTTTCAGGAAACCGAATGCAGTAAAACAGAAGAATGCATTTCCTCCAAACTTCATTCACTCATTAGATTCCACTCATATGATGTTAACAGCTCTTTCCTGTTTACGGTAAATTAGTAAAATCCACTGATACCCCGGTCGTCCTGATGCAGCTGACTTTAGTTGACTAATGTTTATTGATGTATATATTTCAGCGAGGGTATTACTTATGTATCAGTACATGATTGTTATTGGACCCATGCCTGTGATATAGATAGAATGAACAGGGTAAGTGATTACAGTTTTAGTGAGAACTTTTTTCTTAAGTTTCTTATGGAATGCATATACACACCAACTTCTTTTATGATACGAATCGTGGCTTCCACCAGTAATTTCTCAAACTAGAACTCTACCAGAATAAATCCATTTTCATTAGCTTGTTGACATGATTCCCATTGTAACACAACATTTTCCTGAAGTCCCAAGGGTGGAATTAAAAACAAAGAATAGATGGAAATGTTGCTAAATCATGAAATTGAATGATGAAAATAATATTGCACTATGGCATTCATTGTTTACACACCGCCTTAAATGATTATTTTTGCAGATTTGTCGAGAACAGTTTGTTGCATTGCACAGTCAGCCTATACTGGAAGATTTATCGCACTATTTGGTAGATAAGTTTGGATATAGAGACAGGCAAGTATTCATGATTTTGTCTTCATAATGAGCAGTAAATTCAGCATCTGCAGATATGTTGACTGTCAATACTGAATTTGTGTTATGTATTACTCAAAGAAAACACAAAAACTTTGGTCACAATTTGAGGTTGATTCAAATAAAAACTGATGCACTGTCATCTGGTCTACCCTGTAAGTGGAGACTATCTTCTGAACTTGCAATTTGTCACGTTCTTCACATCAGGAAAATGTCTTATAATAAAAAAACTTAATCTTGTGTTGATCATAGTTTATATTATCTCCTAGCTGGAGAAATCTAATGATATGTTTTTTTCATGACTTTGTGACCAGGCTCTATTTGATTATTTTCAGTGAACTCATGAATGACAATTCTGAATTAGATTTCATGATGAAACTATTGAATACTGCCCTGTGTAAAGTGCCCTCAAAAGGTATGTTTTATCTAAGAGATGTTCACGATTCTTTTAATGCTGTTTGTTACATGCAACATTCTTTTTAAATTTTCAGGTTCTTTTGATTTGAAGAAGGTTTTAGAGTCCACATATTTCTTCAGTTGAACATATCATCTGTAAATGGATGTGATTTGGTTATGCAGTGATTTTCAATTGGTGCTCAATTGTATATAAAGATGATTCACTAGTAATGAAAATTGTAGATGTTTTTGATTTTTATAGAAAAATAAAAGTTTTTGAATTTTAAGAAGTCTTATTGTTTTTACGATGTTGGTAAAATAAGAAGACTATAGTATACTCCACATACGTACCGCAGAGTTCTCGGGACCACAATATCCTATAATCACAGCTAATGAAATGAATTCATTGAAAATGTCCTGCAGTTGACTTAATCTTAAGCCCAAGGTGAATAACAATCTGGTTTTATTGGATCCGAGGTGCCAGTATGTGGAGTCTATTATAATCAGACTTGTAGAGCATGGAAAGGATATATCATTTCTTATCTTACTATGGAGTCATTTACACAGGAATTAAGGACAAAAACAAACAAGGAAACTTCGTTACAAAGGCTGTATAGGATTTGACGGACAGAACTATAATCTGAGACAAGAAGGGGTCCTTTAAACTTTTTTTGAAGAGGATCCGGCTACTAGAGTCTACTGATTGTCATTCGGTTATCATAATGCCAACATGTGTCATGCAAATTAGTTTTAGATATCAAACCTGATAAATTTATGACCAACATCACAGCTTCAATGAATAGGTACGCGGAGGTTGTGAGCTACATCACATTATTGGTTCACCAGTTCCTCATTCCATTGCTCCGATTTGAAATTCAACTGATTCAACGTCATTTACAAGGAACAAATTCCTGGTCATAACAAGGTTTCACGGCACATAGATTAAGATAAACACAGTGGTTTGGATTTTTAATTCTTTATTTGAGGCTGCACATTCTTTTACTGTAATTTATCAACAATTTAAGTGTATCTTTAACAGAATCGCCAGTGCTCTACTTAACGCATATCATCCAGATGGTTGTTCATCATACCATCTCATTTTGGCAGTATATTTACATTGGTAAAGCGCAATGTTCCATTTACTGACAACAACCAGCAAAATTTACATTGTTCATCGCATAATTTATGTTGCTTTATCGATAAGACATATTTTTTTCATTGTTTATTCGCGAACAAAAATAAATTACCAGACACATCTGCATGGAACTCAAAGATGAATTTTTTCAGATTTGGGCAGATCTTATTTCTACTCCTTGCCTTTTGAGTGCTCAATTCTTTATGCTTGTAGACTTCTAAAAATATTTTCGAGACATACCCTGAAAGATTTTGTCAGAGCCACTTTTCTCCGTTGATCTTATGTGAAATCAGTTATTTCAAAATATTGCCTATCAAGAACTTTGCGACAGTTTTATCCTTAAGTTCTGTGTCATTATCCGCTTTGAATGAAGTTATGATCTCAAATACCCAGAAAATGATCCGATATCATGCAAGTGTTACATGCAGATGGAACTGATCGTCTTTTACTATGATAAATACAAACAATATACATGTACACCTTGTGTGTTCTCAACACAGTTCATCATGCAATAATTATAACATCAATGATTTTTATATCAATGAATGACTAATATCGAGGTAAATATGTTTATGGTGGGTCCTACTACATACATTTACGCTAGTATGTATATGCATATTTAGAATTTTAAAGGTGGGATTTTTACATCAACATTAGGTAACACATTCGAATGACATAATGTCAATCATATGCAGGAATCAAAATCAACAAAGAAACTTTATATTTGAGACATTGGTTTCTATTTTACTTCACATGCGCATAAGACAAAAACTAACATTATTAACCATGCTTGAATCCAATTCTAATAATGATAAAAATATATCGATAAAAATATGAATTTCATAGCCTAAAATGCTCACATTATGTTCATGGGCTCAACAAATGGGTCTAAATATTTTAGAAATCTAGCTTTTGAATAATTATATTATGTCTGAACATACGGCAGTTATTTAAGTTAAGCATATGCTATGTTAGGCAAAATCAAGCGCTGTAGCTATTTTATTTTTTATTAATGGTTGACTGACTGATGCTATAGATGTTAAGGTTATATACCGGTACATACTGCTAAAAACAGAAAAGGTTAAATAAAAGGGATTTATGGCAAGTTTAAACCATGCTCAGAGATTCAACTTGTTCATAGAGCCAATACAATGTACTGTAGATCATTATTTCATGCTCTGGGTTATTTCTGCCCATTCAGCACTTTTCTTTTTCAGCTACCATTACTCTCATATGAAATATCACAACAGAAAAACTTCAACAAAAATTCAAATACTAATATACAGACCAATACATAGGAAAAAGAAATCTAAACTAGTAATTTATATTCTAAAAAAACTATTTATACATAATTTCTTTATTTGTTATACTTATGAATAATTAAGATTTGACTAGATCAGTAAAATACACTGGACATTTGTGATTCCAGTTAAAAAGATAAATTGAGAAAAAAAACATTTCTAAAACGTTTTAGCTACATGCTCTGGAAAAGAACAGAATAAGCAACCATAATGAGTAAATGATATAAAAATGCCAAAATCTCAATGAAATATATATGTATCAGTTTTCAATATTCATTATGAACATATAGCACTAGCGTATAGAATTGCTATCAAACACATTATGCATAATTTGAAAGAAAACTGCCTTACATAAATTTCTAAGTCTGGTATGTCTTACCAGCATTATAATATATGATGCTGAGTGACTTCCCTAAAAGTACCAATGTCATGGTAGACAGCATCAATCAACTAGTAATTTTCCGTAACACATAAATTATGACATAAAATCAACTTATGCACTTTAGGTCATGGAATACCAAGTCTTGCAAATTGGTAAGGAATAAAACATCATAAAATAGGAACAAAGACGGAATGTGAAGCGATATGGAAAGTATAGATTGATAACGCAGAATTGTTTGAGATTGCAACTCTTTTAAAGCATGTTTGCAAAAAGCGTAAAACTATTTTGCATACGTTCAATGAGAAATTGTTAGTACAAGCTTGAACAGCAATCTAGCTTTCTCACGGGAGAAACATCTCTGTAAAACAGGAGCGGCAATGACCACTACACTTATCTTATTTTGTCTAGGATTTTTGGTTTAATCATATGAAATAGCAGCTGCAGATTTCATATGATCACTCTAGAGTTTCAATACTCTTCTTCTACACAGCAACTTGTAGCAACAAGTACCAATCTGAAACTCAGCATCAAACATAAAAAGAAATATGTCACTCTTCCAAAATATTAGTTCTTACCCTGACTCACAAAAAAAAGATGCACAAAAACTTGATGCAAAGATGAGTACATGAATATAAATGTGTGTACAAAACATGAAGCGACTAGCAAAATCAAAATAGTGCAAAATTCATGGAACAGTTTTGAGAACATAACAAGTTTGGTGGTTACCAATAAGAGTAACCGACAAATAATGGGTAAAATGCAAATTTTCGGACTCCACGCCGGCTATTGCTTTGGTTATATGTATATATAAATATATGTAGCCCTATCACATTTTGTTATTTTGAGATATATATCTTAGTTAATCTATCACATTATAATCTCATTCCATCGTCTCATGCAAACCTCACCGAAAGACTAACCTTAAAATCATTTCCACACCACTTATTAGGCTAGATTTCACTCTAGATCATTATGGGCCACTTGTCACAATGTTATAACGTTGATCCTTATAATACCACCGGACCACATTTTTCTGAGGATTCATGTCAAATTCAATCAAGTTCACCATCCTTCATAACTTCAATTCATTACAATGCTACAAATCTCAAAGACCAAATGGTGGCATCATGAAGGACTTTGATACATACAGCCTAGTTTTTATTTGTGTGTTTTTCATGCACCGAAAGCACAACTTTCAGATGGTAAACCAAAAAGTATTGATCACCAATTGGTGAAAATACATATTCAGTTTCTAGGTGTGCAGTCAATTCTATCAAACTGTGAATATATGATATTGACAGGTGTTATCTCGTAGTTGGCAGTGGCCATTGCTACAGAACCACACGATAACCTGTAGTTGGCAGCCAACTTCCGACTACCGGGGTACACCTTTTTCCCGCCAGTAAATTCTAACAATATACGAATGGTAGATATTTGTTCATCAACAACATATACACCCACGTTAATGACTCACTGATTGGATATTGATTAAAGCGAAGAAAGCAGAAAGATTTTCTTAATCTTAAATATTGACACAATACATTATTACGACTTCCTATTTACACAATTTTCGAATTAAGTTCGGAAATGTATTATTTTTGAAGACATCATGAGTGACACACTGCAAATGCTGCATACACATATATACTAAACTACACAATATACAGCAAGATTTTACGACTTGAATCACATTTAAATTGGTAATTATAAGCACTAACATCACTGTTTATCATCAGGTTAAACATATTTTGCATTGATACTTCCATTTTGATATTCTGACAAAAACAAATCAGTATTGCCTGTTGACCAAAAGTCTGGTTTACTCATTCATATACCCTGGGGCCAAATCCTGTACATTTTTGAAGTTCCTTTCAGCTTTCTTGAGAACATTTTTGACTAGATCTGTAAGTTACTTGTGGTTTCACCGAGTTATTGTCGACTGGATTTCTAGCATTTTCTTGTACACAATAATTAAGCAGTAATGTGAAGCCACGATAACAATACATTACACATGTACAATATATGTACAACAGTCTAAGTATACATTCATTATGTGTACATCGTCTCTTATATATCGACAGCATGTTTTCGTCGCGCCAATTTTGATCGGATTTGTCCAGCAAGCAAAGGGTTTATGGCATACAGCCAATCGTGAACGTCTTTATCTTCGGGTGCTTGCACGAGGAACACGCGATGTTTCGTAACAATTGAGAATGTATTGTGACTCTGAAAATAAAATATAAACAATTGCTTACATAAAACATATTTCTCCTTCGAGATTGAAAGAACATCCATCACACCCCAACTGTCAGACTTTAGACTGCACTTGGGGCTCTAATGCAGTCACACCATCTGATAAGTTGTATAGGTAACTAGCCAAGCATGAAATACTCTTCCAATAGTCATTTGCCCGCAGAGGAATAGCTAATCCCAAGTAAATCCATTGCCACATTTCTCAAATTTCATCCCCCTCTGGTTATTTCTGATGATACATATAGATGACTTATTTCAAATCATTCATCTTGAAAAATTGACCCTGAATACTTGAAAATGGCAACTTGATTCAAAAGATTAATAATCAGCAGTGATTCACACAAAATATATATTCAGTCAAGTCTGATAGAAATATCTCCTGGATCTGCCAAGCAAGAAATGCTGCATGAACTCAAATTTTGAATTATTTTACCTTGATAACTTGTTGTTCTTCGTTAAATTCTACATGTGCAGATGCCAAATTGATAAGAGCTCTCTCAGCAGGATCCTTCTCACCATAGTAAATATATACATACGGACGCCTTACAGCCTGTAAAATATCATTCAGGAGTTATAGCTATCATCTATAAACAATATAATGTATCAGCTCTTGTATTCTGCATCAAGTCTTTATCACTTTACATCCTTCAAGACCATTATGAGGCATTGTACGCATAATCCTCTATTGTAGGAGGAAAGACCAGGAATGAATTTAACGACAAAAATACTCTGCCTTTTCCCTTAACCCTTTGGTGCCTGAGACGTTTTTCATCAAAAGTCCTTTTTGGCCTAAGCCGTTTTTGTTGTTGTGAATATACTCATCGACCGTCACAAAAAATATCATAATTCAAATAATAAATGGCCAATTCTGACAAAATAAAGATCAAAATACTAAGAATTCATCCAGCTTTCTAATAGACTAATAAAAAGCAACATAAAGTATAAACAGAATTTTTTTCCATGAGGTGGTCCAAGAGACCCCAATTTTCAGACTGCTCACACTTCAAAGGGGCAA
>JAYMFW010015899.1:0-12213 GCA_036785005.1 Tubulanus punctatus | reverse complement strand
CGTTCATTTCATCGATGCGTATCGATATGATTTAGGTATATGGGAAGTTCCAAGTAAATCCGTTAAGAAATGAAGGAGTACTATGACTTTTGGAGGTTTTTCCTGCTTGAAAGCCCGTAGAATAATAAACACGACAATAATAATAGAGTTTCTGCCGAAAAGCAGAAACTCTAATAATTTGTGCACCAGCGACTCAATCACGACAATTATTCTTATCACATAGAACGGCTTTGAGAGAAGTTTTAAAGAACCTTTTATTCAAAAGAGAAAACTAATCATTCAAACCAATCACTGTAATACCCCTCTCCCAAAAAGTGTCATCCGATTACTTGTACCTGCCATAAAACATCTTTATTCAGTGAATAGAAGCAATAAAGATTATTTTTATGTTTACGGATTCGCTGGAATGGTCGTCGTTGATGGTAGTGCACTTGGCTGTGGCAACACAAGTTCCGTGTTAAAATGACCTCAGCTTCTCCGTTATTTTCAGATATCGCACTATATATATGTACACGTACAAAGGGCCAAATTATCATCATATTATCTGTTCAACTAAAATGTTATTTCGAAACTTTCAAAAGTATATTAGAATAAAGTTTATGGGTAGCACGTGTATTATAGGTTCTTAGCAATATTTCAGATAAAGATTGATGGTAATTTAAAACATTTTTTCTTAGTATATTGAATGAATTAATAAATGAATAAATGGATTGGTGGATAAATGAATGTCATCATTCATTTTTATCATCATACTTTGTCCACATTAAGAATTCACATAAAATAACAAATGTATTTCACTCTTATGTGACAAAACTTCATTATAGCAATCTCGTATCAGGAATAAACAAGTGTGAGGGTATAATCAATCGCCCACATAAGCATAATAGAGTGAACCTATACACTGCAGAATGAAAAGAAACTTACATTTATTTAAAAACTATACAAATCAGATGATATCAGAATATTACCAAACGATATATACAATATATCAGACGACGCTTCAAACAAAAACATCTCAGGGACGACTGCAGCCAAAAAACTGCTTGGTGATGAAAGAACTTCCATCTAACCTGTATACTGTTGAGGTTTCCATATACCGGACATTAATTTGGTTGTTTTCTAATATTTTGCAACATTTTCCAACATAGAATGAGTTCAGAAAATGAAACTAATTAATTGCTTTGTGGAAATAGGGTACAGAAGTCATTGGTCATAGAATGTGCAGCATAACGAATTTCGATATTTAGGAGACAGGGAATATGGATCTTTAGTTGCATGTCTACTCTCTAGAGTTCTTCGCAATAAATTAACTATGTAGATGTCTCACTTGTAGTTAATGCAGAAGCTTTAAACTCTTTCAGTTTTTTTTTGTTTGTTTACCTGCTAAAGCTAGGGAAATACTTCCCAAGGCCTGATATATAACACAGAATGATGGATATTTATTTGTTTTAGCTTCTTGTTCGTGATATGCCGTGGGTTATGTGTGTTTTGTTAATGATTCTAGGAGCTATAACTGTCCTTTGTGACCACAGATAAACACTGACCGTTTTTCTTACAGACGTGTTAGGCATCAAATGTCTCCAATGTTCGTCGATTACGGATCGGTCGGGGAGATGTGTCAACGGAGAATTCGAACCAAAACAGTGTGAAACGACTAAAAACAACAGATATTGCATGAGATATGTCAGTTTTCTAAACGGAGGTAAGCACGCCATCAATAAAGACGTGTCCCACACCAGACTGATGGAATAATCTAATGAGTAGACTTACTTAATAACTATATCGACATGAAGTTGAAATTGACAAATTTTGTATTTTGTGGTTATATCCGATAAATGGTAAGTTCTGTAGAAGATTAATGAAAGCCCATCCCAGCCCCGAATCTTTCAAACGTCCAAATTTAGAAATTTTATTATGTCAAATTTGATAACATGAAATATTACTTGAATTGTAATAATTGATTACATGAAATTCGATAATGTATATTTACATAATATACCAATTTCTAATGCCATAAATCGATAAGAAATCAGTATTTTGCAATCAGCCCTTGTCACGTCATAGCGTTATACTAATTGAAGCAAATTACCCAGCTCAATGGTACAAACGACTGCACGTTTTAAACCGATCATTATTGTGGGCACGTTATGGGCGTAGAGAATTTGATAAGAGGCATGCATGGATGTTTCCTACAATAATCTGTTGAAACTTACCGGACTCAACTCTTCTTAAACACAATAATTGTATAAATAACGGTATTCTGGATTCTGTGTGAGACTTAAATTCTCATTGATAATTCATTCGAAGTAAGTCAACACCCAATCTCAGTAAAAGTACTAACGAAGTTGGAAAACAATTCTTGCTTTTCACGATTAACTAGTTTTTAAACAGTCAATGCTGATAATCACGCATTTTGTGCCAAAGCTCAATCAGTGACTGCACATTACTGGTTTCCGGGAAACTGTTTCTGCTCAAATTAGTCGTATTTGTTCGCTGAGTAAGAGCTGCAGTCTTCCGAATCTAGTTATTTTATCTGCGTTGGCAAAACGTACGCTATTCCGACAGGTTATACCGCTTCCCATAGACAAAGGCCACATTCGCATTAATGAAAACTTTCACTGATCTGGCAAATTTGACGTGCGTATTAAAGATTCGATTTAGTGACTTCCATTCATCAAATTAGACTGAGGGAGAAAATATCTATTACCTGAGTTTGTTTTCATCCGGTTTTTTCTGGAGAAAGAACTGTATCCACTCTTTATGAACAAGCAACGATTGATGTATACACTTTGATGGATCCTCGTTTAGTAAAGTGTTTCCTTCATTCTAACACGTCTGATTCAATCGCGAGTTGATTTTTTTTCTCGTTTTCAATTTGTTTTCAGTTCCCATCGTCTATAGGCAATGCACTAGTAAAAACATCAACCCGGAGACTGAATGCAAGGAGAAGGTGATTAACAAAAAACCAGTGTGGACATGTTTAACTACTTGTGATACGGACGGCTGTAATGGTGAACCGGTTCCTTTACCTTATAACGCCGCTTCAAAACCGACTATTTCCCCGTTGCTGGCGATGCTGACGACAAAGATCATTTATTTAATGGTAGCTTCGTAAGAAAACCATAATAATGATCAAAACATGGAAACTACCAACGTAAAGCTCTAGAAAAGCGATTCACTGGAAAACAACCCAATGAGACCAATTTATATTCAATGGGAAGTGTCGGTTTTAATTCTACAACATGTATCCATGTATTTTTTTGTGAAATGTGCAATTCAACATATAATCCATGCCAACATATGAATCGTGTCAAATATTGGCAGTACTTTGATCATTTTTGCTCGCATATTCTTCATTCTTTTGTTTTGTTCTGGAGGATATTGTACATATCGTGATAATGTATTTGCAAGTGTTCAATTTAATCAAGAGTTCTCAATAAATATTAAATAACAAACAAAAACATAATTTATCCACTGGCGTAATTCAGTTTTCTCCCCCAATTATGGCATTTTTAGTGGAAGAAAACAATGGAGAAAATATGTGTTCACCCAACTGCGCTGATTTATCGATGAATTAGGTCTTTTTTTCTAATTGCTTGGATTACGGGGGAAAAATATGTATGACTTGGAAGGAGGCGGAAATCAAAAATAAGATACAAATTTTTCTGTTGTAGACAAAGAGTTATTACAGGGCAGGAGGAAATTAAAAAAAATCTACTGAATTCTATGAAGGAGGAGTAAATAAGGAGTGTAAGGACTAGCCGATTTATTTCTTCTCTTGCCCCCTTTTTTACAGTGACGAGAACAGCGACTGTTCGAACATCCGCCATTTTGTGATAGTACAATTCGATTATCGATCCGAGTGAAACCGGTGACAATAATCACGATCGTTCGTTGTTGCATAAAAAACGATGTATTTTCGTAATTTGTAATACTTCAATGAGTTTTTTATTCAGAAGAACATTCGACTTTGTAAAAAACATAAAAGAATTTTTTTAGGACTGAATGTCACTTTAAAACGACAGACGACGGAAATAAAAAAATGAATTTATTTTTATTTGACAAATACGGAAATTCGGGCGGCGGCCCCCGTAATCCGAGCAATCAAAAAAACGCCTTATGACGTACGTTGGGGGAGAAATGAAATCTCCCACTTGTGGTAGTGAGAACAAGATTTTCTGTTACTCGTTTCAGGTTTTCTCCTTCACTCTCGGAAAGCCTCACTCGTCACAGAAAGTCTTGTTCTCGCCTACCGCTCCTGGTAGATTAAATATTTCTAACATTTCTTTCATACCCTGTATTTTGGCTTTTAAGCCTGTTCAATGTAATCTAACTACGGAAGCTGTACCCAACTACGGAAGACCTGGGTTTAACGCGATATAACAATGCAAAAAGATAATACGAAACGATGATTTTACGATCCTTGAATACGATCTGTGTTGACATTATTTGATTCGTATTGGTTCACTGATACTTGTAAGATATCATTTTTTTGTGTTCTACCACCACTTCATGGTAATCCTCTCTGACACAACAATGATCTTCACCATGCTTGGATTACCATGTCTACTGTGAGAGCTTACCTCTGTTTGATCTCTTCTGAACTTATATACCGTCCACATCCGCATGTTGATTTGTTTTAGGGTCACCCAAATTGTGTCCATATTCTATAGGCGAAACGATTTTTATGACTTTAATTTTAGTCTTAAAACGGTGAAGAATGAATAAGAAATAATTATTATTACATTTGAAGAGTTGATGGATATTCCTCACTTCGGTGACTGTAGAACCGAAATTCTTAACGATTAATTGCAAACTACTGGTTACGACAAAATGATTGTCAATTTCTTTTATAGAATTAAAATGGTGTTTTATCTCGTTTCTCCGGGTCGTCATACGCAGTTATATTAATATTGAAATTCATTTATTCCATGACAAGATTACTTTTCCATTCCATGCCTTTTTGCGCTGCATTCTAACGTGATCTTTTCATCTATGGAAAATTGATGATAGTGATGATCATCTCTGGGAGTTGCTTAAGTGCCAATTCGTGTGTACCTGATGCACGATTTATAGTGACCTATTCGATTTTTTTCATTATCACAAGATTTACATTCAACTCGACAAAAAGAAGTGCGTCTCCTGACATAAACCACGCCGTATACATAAAATGAAGATCTGAGCTTTGAGATAATTAATTAAAGCAGTCGACAGCAATATCGGACAGACTTTGACGCCGTAAATGTCACACGTTGATGATTGACACGAGTGTCGATCTATCTTCTCTTGAATTTAGAACGATGGAAACTGTAAACGACTAATAATCACCATCTCCGAAGAGACGTTCTCGATGTCTCACGGGTAACATTTTACCAACTTGTCAATGATGCACTGAAAAATACGGAGGAAGTAAAAAATATTTGAGAGATTTTCTTAGAAAGGTTGGGAAAATCAACTCGAGGATTGCCTTAAATATTTCTTGTATAAGGTCATGAGAACGAAAAAAAACCACACGAGTGAGATTCTTTCAATTTTCGGGATGCCGATGGCTTTCTTCGGTCACATACGATAGATAGCAAATAAGGTCACCGGACTGACCGTCGTCAATAGATCTGTTGAGGAGAATCTTCACGAGAGTTGAGTGTTTGTAATAACGCCGTCGGGTTTATCGCCCCGAAAAGACGACGATCAAAGAGCTAGCTGGCTATAATTGCCTCAATCAAACATCTGTAGTAATTACCAACAGTACCTAACTACGCGACACTGTTCTATCCATATTTCAACCGCTACGGCTTAGAAATCACGACGCATAAAGCAGCAGTTTTGAAGAAAAAAACTGAGATTATTTTATCTTCCGCTACGCTCCCTTCGCAGCTTTTCATTCGGCTATAACTATCGTATCGACTGAACTACGTTAGTGTTTCGTAATATGTATTGTATAATATATACATATATGGAGAAATGAAACCACTGCGGGCGGAGTGTAATCTTCCGCACGCCGCGAGATTGGTTCATGTATTCAGTATATATAGATTCTCTGAATATTTCATAAAATCTTGTTAATCTCAATCGTTAATTAAAAGCGCTAATTTGAAATGTTTTGCAAGAAAAGTATAATGATATTCGTGAATTTGCAGAAGGAATTGATTAAAAAGACCACTCATATCTGGGCATCTTCAGACGTTGTCTACATAACATCCAGACAAATATTATAGCCACATGACATTCCTGGTCTTTTTTTCTGGTCTCAGACTGAAATATGCGAAACGAAGGTCGCACAGTTGGCAACGTTTTGATCAATTCACACTTTTTATGTGTATATGATATCGGAGACACATAATTACTCCAAGGTATGAATGATTAAGGTGGACACAGCCGCAACGACAAAACTCTATAACAGATACCGCCAAATAACTGTGGAACTCAGCACTCAGTTACATGCACAACCGGATATAGAATACCGCTTTAGGAAATTAAAAAGAGATATAATATCATACCACGAAGAAAATACCTTCCGTTGGCAGATATCAAACACTTCAGCTTTAATGAATTAGCTTTGACTTTGAAGATTGTCATATTCACATCTATCGACGAGGTTGATAATATGATTCATTATATCATATTATAGAAGATGAATATATATTCACTAGACTGATTAATTCGCAATGAGATTAATTCGCCATTTTGTCAGGGTACCGTGAGATCCCATTGTTCGGCAAGTTTTTGTCTCGTTGTCTCCTTTGATTTTAACTATTACAAAAATATGTGTTTGTTTCGTGAGTGATAACGGCGGAATAGCGATGTATAGCTTTCATATTACGTCGAGAGATTATTAATCCATTGTCCTTATATGAATTATGTATTTTCATATTTTATCGCGTTTTACATTTCGTATGTAACTTACTTGTAACATTTGAAGGTAATCAAATAAATCATATAACATAACATTACATAAATTGTAGTGTATCGTAGGTGGTTACATCCCCGATCTGACAAAGGTACGAAAAAATGATGTTTAGATACGATTTGAATAAATTGCATTTTATTTTTTGGGCTGTAACTAGTCGTTGAATTTAAAAATGAAAAATCGGATATAGATTTATAACATGGGTGTGTGAAAAACCTGGCCAGGTGAGGCATTGTTATCCATCAAGGCAAGAAATTATTGGTATCATTGTTACACCAAAAATAACCAAGAGGCAAGAATACGAGAAAACACATCTTCCCAGTGAATATAAAATTTGTTATGATACATGTATATTAAAAGATTCAAATTTTTTTTCTAATCTGTGTTGACGGAGATTGAACTTTGTGTATGTACGAACACAAAATTCTGGTTTATTGAACAAACAAAAATTTTTGTTCCGCCTCTAATCGCGGAAGTGTCAGATATGCCGACAAGATTGTATATGAAATATGAATGGTTGTTAAATTCATATCAAATATTTGTAGATAATTCACCATCGAAGAGGATAATCTGTACATCAAATTATATTGTTTAATCATGGTTTCTAGCGCTGTTGTAATCGCAATTTTGATATTTTCGGTAAGGTGATTTATTTTTCTCTGGTAAACGATGAAAGACAAGCAGAATCTACATTGTATTCATGTTCTATTCCAGATCGTTGAAGGCAAAGACTCCAAAAGTAACACGATAAATCATACACACATATCATGTATAGTAATTCACAAGAATTCAAATTTCCATGTACGAACGAAACTTACGATTTTTTCGTTGTATAATTTTAGGACTGATTGATGGGGGCCATATAGAATTTCCCGAAACAAAAGCAGGTTAGATAACCAAAAATCGAGCAACAAAAATGATTCTATTTCAGTCATTATTTTTTATTTCTACTCCCGTGAAATATAATTTCAGGATTATTTGAAGGTGATATCGTCTTACCCACCAATGTACGTGTGATACGAATATCAATTACCACAAATATTATATACATTGAATTTCCCCGTTCAAATAACTATATCGTTTCTAGTTTAGAAGTGGGGTTCCTAAACGCAAGTTATGGCCAAATAACACATTCGTCTACCGGTTTGTCCAAGAGGGTTTGAAGTTCTCAGTGCGTAAGTAGCATTCGAAATAGATAACAAAAATTATTAAAAAATTTGTATTCCCAAAAAAATTTCATTATGATATTCCAACAGCTGATAGAGAGAAGCATATCATCGAAAGGATTCTCCATCAACTGATTGGTCTGATTAACAAGAAAGGAAAATGTCTAAATATTCATAAATGGCAAGAGGGAGAATCACGTCAAGTGTTAACCATATTCACTAAATACATAGGGTGAGTTAAGTTAACACTGCTAGCGCTAACAGCGATTAGTGTTCTGTATAATGAAAACAATATTTTTCACAAACATAGACAGCCCCATGAAAGCAATGTTAGCGCTAACAGTGGTAAGTTTTAACTAAGCTCTAAAACAGTGCATTGCGGATTTCATAGCTGGAATTGCTCTCGTTTATGGAATTTGAATCATGGGCGGATCCACATTTTGAGAATAGCGGGAGCTGGATGAGATCGAAGAATGAATCGAAGTGCACCAAAGGTGCGGTGAATAGGCCCCTACACGTGATCTAAAGTTGGGAGATAATTGATCCAGCTGGCGAGAGAATGAGGCCGTAAGCATTCCGAACGGCAAAACTTCAATTATTTTCCTAAATTTGGCAAAAATAAGGGAGCGGTGCCGGGTCACCCCCTTGGATCCGCGCCTAAGAATTGTACATCTTGTCTGACGCAAGCTTATGATTATAGATGTTCTTCGTCCGTCGGCTGGTATGGTGGTGAACAGTTTATATCTCTCGGACCTGGATGCCTCGAACCGTCCGCCACGATGCACGAAATCTTACATGCTTTTGGACTATGGCACGAACAATCTCGGCATGATAGAGACGACTATGTGACAATACACTGGGAAAACATGCATCCAGGTAAGTGTCGTCCACCAAAAGTAACGGATCTTTGAACCCCCCTCCCCATGTTAACATTGTATAAAATTATTTGACCCCCTATCACTTACGTCCTTTATATCTTCACCCCTTCGACAAACTGTACAGAGAAAGCATGCAAATAATGGTTTAAAAACGTTGTCTGACGGGGGGGGGGCTTAATAAATTACCCTCACTGCTTGAATACGTCCGTTATTCTACATTCCATATAGGCCTACTCCCGTGCACAGTTTGTATGAAGAAACCTTCCATCTAGCGACCGGGTGAACACACCCTAACAGATATCTCAGTGGTTGAGAGTTTTAGATTATTTTCTCCTGTTGTTGTCTAGAAAAATATAATGCATTGGAAAGTATTTTTGGTACAAAACTGACATCAAATAACTTAACAATTAACAAATACATGAGCTGTTCATCATCCATTTTTACAGCAAACAAGAGGCAATTCCAGAAAGTATATGCTAGATGGTATGACGACTGGAATTTACCGTATGACTATAGTAGCATCATGCACTATGGTACACATTACTTTTCCATCAACGGCAAACCAACCATCACTCCCAACAAACCGGGAGTAACGATCGGACGGCGAGGAATGCCGACAGAGCTTGACATAAAGAAAATACGTGTTATGTATGGATGTGATCCAAAACCACAATAAAAATTCTCGTTTCATCAATTTACTTAGTAATTATCTATTTCATGCCTGTTTACTGTATCGTGTCGTCTTTGTTCCGTAATGGTTGTTTTTCAAAACGATGCAGTTTTTATATCCGCAATTTTTTCCAACCTCTTATCATCCCGCCATTAAAACTATAAAAAGAGCGATCTTATTTGCTCTGTAAGAGGAAGTATATGACTGATTATAGTAATCGCAGTCTCCATCCACGTGACACAACGCTTTGATATTGTAACATACAATGGAAGCTCTACCGAAGTTCTATATTTTGATCGTAATTTTCATGATTTGGAGAAGCGAGTCAGTTGGTCTGTTGATGGATAAAGAAAGTTTCAAATTCTATAAAAACAAGTATGTTATCGAGCCGTGGGCCTGGGCTCCTTCTCGGTATATCAACGACAACGATGTTTCGAATCCTACCACAGCTGATAGTAGGCGTTTCTTTTCTGGCTGTCCATCATTTTGTCGTTGCTATGCGCGACCGTAAGTTAGAACCGGATTAATTATTTCGTTTTTATCTTCTATTATAGATTATTCTCAGTGATAACATTAGCGCTTTTTATATAATATTTTCAGAACTGGGTCTTTTCATGCAATGTGTGCACACAAAGGTCTAAGAAAGTTTCCTATAATATCGAATCGAATCAACATTATCGACTTGTCAAATAATAGAATTGAAAGCATTGATCCGATGCGCCGTCTGCCACGATTAAAAACTCTCATCATCAAGGAAAACCGGTTAATATCGCTAGTTGGACCAGAATCACTCCATTTTCTGCCGAATCTTGCGGTACTTGACGTTTCTTGTAATCCAATTAAATCGATCAGCAAATCATCTCTTATCAAAAGTTATAAGCTGCTGTCCCTAGAATTGAGTTACGTATTGTACTTTAGTCCCACCAACCACTTCGTACGCAAACGATGCATGGCGTATCACAAACTTATCGACATTCTAAACTTGTTTTATTCTATGCAAAATAGTAAAAAACTGAAAATTCTGTCACTTATGGGGCTATGGTATCACATCGATTTTTCATTATCTAATGAAATACTGGAATATTTGCCCGTTGGCAAATTGCGAAAACTTCGATTGAGTAATAATCAAATACACGATATAGAAAACGGCTTTTTCGATAAATTCCATCAGCTAGAGTGGCTCGAATTAAACCATTGTCGAACGCATTTTAAAAAACAACAGTTTGCTGCATTGAAAAATCTTAGAGCCATTAGTTTGCTGCATAGTGATCTCAGTAATTTGAATCTTACCGAATTTATGATATCGAAACCAAGGCTACGTAGTTTCATCGCTGACTACTCAAAAGGATTAACATGTTTTGACGACAGAACCAAACTCAGCAAAATAAATAAGAATCTTATGATTCTGTGGCTTTCCTGTACCGTTGGAATGAGTACTGCAGCAGTTTTCAAATATAGTCCATGTGAAACGCTTTTTGTTGACGATATATTTTTTCTCAGAACCGACATCACGGCTCTCACCAAGTTGCGTATTTTGATGATTTCACTTACTAGTGCAAATGTTGTGTTGTGTCTGAAGACCTTCGACTTGTTGACCGATTCCATTGCAGCCATCTCAATTGATAACCGAGCCGGACAGAACGATTACCTTAAGAAATATATCCTAATGAACGCATGTAAAAGCCTTATGTGGAAGAAAACGTTCCACAAACTAAATGCTCTTTATATTACGGGCACAATACTCGGGAATTGTCCCAGTTTTGTACTGCTCCGTATTTTGAAGAGAATTCCAGCCGTGGAGTTATTGGATCTCTCCAGAAATTCGATTAGATATCTAAATACAGACATATTTCGAGCTACTCCGATGTTAAAAACATTGTCTTTAAGACATAACAGAATATCGGCGATACAACCAGGATTATTCAAGCCAATGATGAACCTCAGCGTTCTCAATCTAGAATCAAATGAACTAAAATATTTCGATCCTACTGATGTCATGAATTCAAAAAAGTTCAGGTACATTTCACTCCGAGATAATATATTCTCGTGCGATTGTCATTTGCGAAAAATGAGAAGCTGGCTTCAAAAACTGACAAGAACAAATTCACGGGCTGTTTCTGCTTATGATATCGTCGCAGAACACAATTCCAACGAATCAACATTCTCTCTGGTTTGTGCAACACCACACAAATTATTCGGAACCCCGATAGAGAGCTTCCAATTACCGTGGATTGAATGTGACAATCACGTAAATATAGTAATCGCTCTGTCGACCGTTTGTATCACAGTCGTTATACTCGCTATTGCGAGAATTGTTGTGAAAAAACGTTGGCAAATATTCTATTGGTGGATGATAAATATCAATAAACGGTTACCAGAACGTTTCCAACGAAAAATCACCAATCGATGCGATTTCAAATTCGATGGATTTCTGAGTCACAGCATGGAAGACGACGCATTTGTATATTCGTACTTTATACCGGAGGTCGAGCAATCTGCCGAAATCGTGTTCAATTTCTGTATCGAATCGAGGGATTTCACGATCGGGGGCTATATACAGAATAATATAATCAATGCCATATATTCCTCTCG
>JAYMFW010015566.1:0-12226 GCA_036785005.1 Tubulanus punctatus | reverse complement strand
AACCGGGAATTATCCGTTATTATATTATCGTTCGGCATACATTGTGGGAAAGCTGACTGGCCTACCTACCCGATGCGCAAATATAATTTCCCAAGAAGATGCAATGATTAAAAGCTAACGGCAAAATCTCGATATAACAAATCTGACTATTTATTTTCTACTTTCATCAATTATTCCAAGCATTCATTTTAGCTAGATACACACATCACAAAACTAATCTAAGTCGGAGCTAATGACTGTTCCAAAATACAGAGTTATCCTGAGAATTTCGAAGTTTGTACCGAAGCATGTGAGTTTACCCACCCACACACACGCACACCGACTTCCGGAGCGCAACCCGATACGCATCGATTTAATGGAACGAATTTTTGATACTCGCAGCCATAAGGGCCACAGAGGGGTCTAAATTGTCCAAAAACCTCGTAAATTTCTGACGCAATATAGGGATTAACTCCCTCACGCTTGTGAACACGACAACAATAGCACAATACTTAAATTTGTTGTATTCAAAGTGGAAACCTTTTATCTCCTGCTTTAATAGCAAGTCCTCCAGGGGACAGAGGAACAGGTCAGTTGTTGGAATTGCAGGCCCGCGGTCGAATCTGGGCTGGCCGGGTATTTTGATTTTAAATTTTTAGAGTTTTCTGCTTTTCATGCCAAAAACGTACAGGTGCGTACAGGGAGAGTGGGTCATTGGCAAAATGTACGCACGCTTAATTTTTTTATTTTAAGTCTTATTTCGAGACGTGCGCACTCCCCTCACGTTCAATGCGTGACTCTTTCCTGATATTATCGTAATCATATAATCGGAATTCCTGGTCTCAGGGTTAAACACCTACTACCTTATATACGGACCAATGATTGATAAAAAATAATTCAGTTAATATCAGATCTACAGAAAACTATTAATCGCTGCTTTGCAGCTATATTTTGAATTTCTTTTACATCTACCATATTAATGAATTATTTCGACACTATTTAGCCAACTAATGGGATAATTATCAATTGATTTTTCTTCGATTTTTTAAACATAGTTTACTTCTGATCTTTAACAATGAATTTTTAACTGGTAGAGCCTGCACATGTTGCTATCTTTCTAATCTAATCTGATATCAATATAAATTGCCACATTAATACTTAGTACCCGGGGGATTTTGATCGCGTTACTGGTACCAGTATGGACATGGACAGGGTGAGAGAACCCCGTTATTAAAAGATTGGCATTTTTCCTGGTGACGAAAAACAGGGATTAAGTGCGCTCACGCTTGTGCACAGCAATAACAATAACGCAATCGTGAATAGATTCAGCATTGCGTATTTAAAATTCCAAGTTTATCTCTACTATCACACCAAGAGAGAGGTAAGTCATCGGATGATCGTTAACCAGATGTTTACCAGTATGCCTACCCGGGCTATAATTTTGACCCATTACATTTACATGGCGCCAGAAATTCATTATCGCTGCTTTGCAGCTATATTCTTATTTCATACGTTGAAAAATTCCCCTTTTATTACACACTATACAGTCTCACACTTTCTAATAACTATAAAATATTCAACATTCTTTCTATACTACATTCAATATCTTAACTATATTACATTCTCGTATACTCTGTTCTAAAGTATCGCTTCGGAAATCGTGTCTCTGAGACATAGGCGGGATCTGTTTTCAGGAACCAGTTATAAGACCCGACTCGGTGATTTTGCACTTTTGCACCCAACCTATGTTCACTCTATATGGTTGAAACATTGGGTTAGGATAAAGGTGGGGGTTTCAGGGTTAGAAACCTTAGGGTGGTTGGGGTTTGGAAACCTTCAAGGGCTAGGCCAAGGCTAGGGCAAGTGTTTCATAGAAACCTTAGGGTTGGGGTTAGGGTGGGTATTTAGTTGGGGTGCAAAAGTGAACAATCACTTAGGGCTCTGCTTTTGGTGTCTCACTGGAGTTCGGGCGTCAAAATTTTCCGAAAATCATCGTAATAAACAATCATTAAGCTGTCATTTTAGCGTCAAAATCCCCTGGAAAGCCCGTAATTTACAAATAAAACTAAACCTTACGCGTTCCAATTTTAATGAAAATCCTTTGATGACTTAAGTAGTGGAAAGTAAGACCACCTGCGTCATTGTTGATTTTTTTAAAACGTCCCTGCATAACAGTTCATGGTTTTACATTGTTCTGTTAATGTTGCTAAATGATTTGACGGTCATGCTTACCATGCATTGTTTTAGGTTTGTGATACAGGCTTTAGTATCAGATAAGAAGCTAACGTTCTTCTAATAAAGCCATTGACCAAGAATACACTGTTGCTAGAAATGGTTGTCACTAAACAAACGTTTTCAGAATAGACTAGTTAACAAAAAATACAATGTCGAAGATTGATGTTGATCTAATGCATGGGATACAAAATAGAAGTCCTTGTAGATTCTTGAACAAAAATTAACAATTCTAATTGTGTACACATGGCCATTTTTTCATGGAAAATGAGAATCCATAACAGTTTAGTTAAAACTGACAATGTGCTACAACCACGCAGACGAATCAAATGTCCATTCCATTTCAGATCTTTACCGTCAAGAAATGTTATGCGTCTACAACCTGGTAATACACTCGGAATGTTGTTGACATATGCTGGTAATAAAATACACATTTTAACATAGTTTTCTTTTTAATGCATTTCCTGCTTAAAATATGCGAGTTAAATTGATTTTTCCTCTGTCACAGAAATTGATGGAGTTGATACCAGTGAAGGCAGCACAGAGGGTGGCGCCATTGTCGCAATAAATGGTAAAAACTTCGACAAGACTAAACACGATGTTGTAATTCTTGTAAATGGTAAGGGTTCTAATGACCTTATTACTTGGGTTTGTTTCATACCCATTGAGTCTCATCATTTTTCTAAACAGAAGTCAAATTGTATTTAGTTATTGATTCTGCAGAATGCCTAATTCATGTGTTTTTTTAATAATATATCTGCGAACTTGCGAATCTTTCAAAAGTCTGGTGCTAAACTTTAAAAAAACCACGGAGGTTTAGTGGCATATAATTCACATAACCACTCAGGGGACTTTTTATATTTTCTATCAGGTGCTAAATGTTTGGAGTCGATATACGTCAATTCAACTCAGATAAAATGTAAAACTCCTGCAAAGCCAGAGGCAGCACTGATTTCTACGAATCCAGGTATGAATGAAGTTAGAATAAATATTGAGACTAAAACTAAATTACTTCATGTGATCTCCGATAAGTTACTCGAGGCTTCACTATATCAACACCCTTTAAAAATACTTTCATGATATTCCAATATTGTTCTTGTACACAACCTTCAGCAATAGCAAACTAACGATTTGTTGCATTTCACTTACTAATCTATTTACTGTTATGATACAGGTGGATTTGGAGTCAAACTAGAAACATGGACGGGAGGAACTGCCCATGCTGAAGGCTTAAACATTAGCAAATTGAATTCGTCACATAATGGATATGCGATGAAATATTTGGACGAATTTTTTCATCCAAGATTGGATGCAGCATCGGACATAATAATTTCTGGATACTTTATTCCACCATTAACATCTACTTATAAATTCATTTCGGCGTGTTGTCATGTGTCTATAAAGAAGACTTTCGAGGCGAAAATGGTAGGATTAGTATTTCTTCCATTCAGAATTTAATATGTCATTATCTTCAACAATGTCTGCCCAATGATTATCAAAGCATAATAAATGTATGCTGACTAACCTCAAAAACTGAATTAGCATGTTGAAAATTTAATGTATCTAGGTCAAATGTATCTATGTCTTTGGTATCGTTTAAGAAATTGCATCGCATCATTGTGATATACAACTTTTATTATTTGCAGTCCTCGATAAGTGACCATACTACTGTAGAACTGGTTAAAGGTGTTCCGTGAGTTTCTATCTCTTAAGATGAATAAATATATTTTAATTAAGAGATTTAACTACAGCATTAAGAATTATAACTTTTGTCCAGACTATTTTTATTGTACAATATGTTTTTGTATCACGTTTTACGTAGTATTAGACTTAGCCAAAATGCTGCATCTTTTGTATAATTTTCCGAACAATTTTTAGCGTTTATATCGAAACCACTTCTGCAAACACACGTGGACCTTTAGATCTCCGAACTTTAGCAGTAGACTCGTTATACAGTCATTACCAGACTGTTCATTCTCAGGCAGAAGTACAACGAATGGTGACGACTACTGTACAGCGTCACGAGATACAGGTAATGGAAGACATATTTGCCCAATAACTCAAAATTCTGCACAATAATGTTTTGGAATTATTCGAAAGAAATAAGTCATATGTGCAGTAAATATCACATGACGCATGCAATTTATACATTTTCTGTCGTAACCTACAAAAAAAAACTAATCAGTTCTGGGTTTCCACGTGTATTTTGGTATTACAATAATTCCCAACAATATTTATGAAACATTTGTGATATGTATACCACATCATCTACGAGACCAAGTATTATGATAATATTTGATAGTTTTTTTTAAAATCAAGGAAATCAAGTTTGTAAACTGGGAAAACCTGGACGTGAATAGTAAAATAAATGAGGTGCAACGTTTGACGATTTCTGGATCTGGGGAGAATTATGCGTTAGGATTTAATGGAGCCTGGACACGTAAGTAAAGACACTGATACTTTTTTTCATATACGGATTGAATCATTAAAAAACACTATATTAATCTCTACACGTCTCTCAATTGGTTCTGATGCACATAATTTGTTTATGAACTTGATCGGCAGACGAACGATGTCTTTTAATGAATTGTTTTTACGAAAATGCTAAAAGCTACCGATAGATTTTATCCAAGCTGGAGTATGTAAGTGATACAAAATATGATCGATTCCAGTCAACAAGTCCTCCTGGGTTGGGAAAAGATATTTGTTTCAGCATATTTTCAATCCCTTTTATTAATGAAATTGTATCACTGAACATCTCAGAGAAAGATACTATGAAATAGCACATTGTTTATTGAAGATTTGATTGACGTCACCGCCGAGGCAGAAGAAATAGCAGAGAGTCTAAACGATCTTCCGACAATAAAACCCGATATAGTCGTAGTAAATAAACGTGTACAAGAAGAAGGATCTGATGTTGAGTTTGATATTGAGTTTCAAACTGGAAGAGGTTCGTTGTTATACGTGTTTTCTAGTACAATTGAAACTCTAAAAAACTCTGATTATTGAATACAGGAGGTGATCTTTATCATTTAGTCATTTATATAGCAATCATAATTTGGGTTATCAATGTCGATATTCTTCTTCAAACAATGGAGTACAATCATGGTGTAAACTTTAATAAGCACGCCAGAACGTTTGGCGCGGAGGGGGATCTAGCAAAAAAAAACGAAGGAAACTGGTGGCCCTGTAAAGATGCCTCTACAAAAAAACCTTAATGCTTTACATCGGAATCTCTGTCAAATTACTCTGGTTTGATCATGAATTCTATACATATTACTCTAACTTCATTACAGGAGATTTGCTGCTTCTATCCACCTACACGTCACAGAGTACATTAAACCTCAACGTCACAGAAATTACACAAGGTATAGCTTCACTTGAAACATTTGAACTTGCTGTTGGAGAATTATCAACTGGACCAATAACTCGTGATGCGAGTGAAGAAACTGTAAGTTTGTTTTATCCCAGAGTTCAACTAGATGGAAATTAATGTATCGAATCTTTAAGTAAAACATTTTCATGAAGAGGTAATGGCAAATTCTTAAAATGATAATTCTAAACAATTACTCAATAAATTAGAAGACAACTCTAATCTTAACGGAATATTCCAATTTACTTGATGTATATTGTACTTGAGGTAAACAACCAACTAAGTATTCAAAATTTTAGGATGACAGAATATCAGTACACATTGATACTCTTCTTAAAGGATATTTGAAGATATCCAATTACACACAAATATTATGAGAGTTAAGATGTTACCCAAATCAGTGTGAGCTATAATTGCATGCAATCATGTGTATTAAAGGTAAAGGATGCGATCAAGAAACTATTTCATCCACACTGTGGTGAAGCACTACTAGATCCGCCTCATGCTCTGTTTAGCGACGATTTCGAAAAACCCAACACGCAATACACGGATAAGACGGACAGTTTCTGTGGATATAGTTGTCTACGTCTTAACAGTAACATCAACTTACACACTAAAGATTTTGATGTCACGGCACCGACTACATTCTTCTGTTTTGCATACAAAATGAAAAATGTAAATAGTGATGTATCAATACAAGTGTCATATAAAAGGGATGTATTTGATAAAATGCGGATAAGAACCACCCTTCATCGGCGTTTAGATGGCTTCATTTTGGACAACCTGTAAGTTTATGTCGATTTACCTTCTGATGAGACTCTACCTGTCCACTTAATAATCCATAATCAACGCCTCTTTGAAATACTGACACCATATAGAAAATTGTTTAGTAATATTAATGATCTTTTATGATAATATGAAATTCAGGTGGCATTATCGGTGTCTTGATGTTTACAAACTGATTACTTCGACCCTTAACGATGGTCAAACCATGGCTGAAATAATTGTTCAGTACATTGGTCCCATATGCCAGTCATGTCGCATCGACACTGTGTCAATTGTGAGGAAGAAACCAGCTATGGTACAAACAGGTCAGGAATTGTTTACAATATTTATCTTTAATAAATGTTAAAATGATGATATCCGCTATCTGTTAAAAGACGCTCACAGCTCTCTGTCGATTGTATTCCACGGTAACTTGAATAATTGTGTGCTTATTGAAGACTCATCTTGAATAGGATTAAGCCGAGGTCCAAACTCGCCTTACTTGAAATGCGTGCTGTCTACTTGCAAAAACGTAGGCAAATTTGGGGATCCGTACGTGGTGAGCACCGTCCCGGTACAGATTTGGGAGCACACAGACTCTCCGTATAATTTACCAGCGTGTTTCAGCATCCTTCCAACTTATGCAAAATTTACCCATAACTTATTCGACGTACGCCAGTGTATTCGCCAAATTTTTCATACGTCAGCATACGCTGGCTAAAACGTCAAGGTGTGACAGGGCCATTATATATAAGTATACTAGGAGTCTTATTGGAAGGCAGTTGACAAACACAATTGCGAGTTCAAGCCGCTGTCACGATGGCAACACGAAATACTGAATATCGCTCTTGTTTTTACCTTTTTAATCGACGCCCGTATACTAAGAAAACATATACTTTTCTTTTCTTGTTCGCTGCTGCTATTGCTACTAGATTTAGTTTTTTTATGCAGACACATTCGTTGCCAATCGTCGAGGTGCTCTACCACAGAGATTCATCGATGTTGAAGTCACCCGCAACTCTGATGGTAACGGATACACAGTTGATATCTCTCCTAAGGACTGCTCGCATGGATTCGAACTGTTAACACCTTATAACTCTGTACAATTATCAATGGATGACGATGTAAGCAAAAATCTGAAAGAATTGATGCTAGACTCGTTTTTATTTCATTTTATCTAAATTTGGTGTCATAGAAAAATTGTGTTGCATTCACATCTTAATGAACGTATTCCATATTGTTATCACATCTCTTTTAAACGTTTTATGACAACAGACGAATGATACATACGCGCAGTCGTCCTGGCCTGATGGCGTAGCTATGAATGTAACCCGCATCAGTTCAGCTACTCCTGGGATCTCGGGTACTTATGATCTGACATTCAAACGGAAAAGGAAATCAGGTGAGATAAAACGAAATTCTACTGTCAACGATGTAAAAGTCACTTTTCCATTTTTGTCTGATATATTCTAACTAGCTTTTTTTGATAATATACAAAATAAATGTACGTTTTGTAATATGTCTCTATTGGTTACTTGTCTAGCATCATAGAACGTTTTTTACAATCATTTTCATCTATCGTAGACCTTTCATAACATTCTTTTTTATATATCTTATCGTGGGCTCCACGATAAGATATAAAAAAGCTTAATTAATTAAGATAAAAGATAGTCTTTAGCATCAACTATCATCTTTATTCTTTAGCCGGAGTACAAATAGGCGGACAGGGAACGATGGAGAACATTCTATTGAGTCGTAAGTTAATTCTTCAAGCTACTCATAAAATGAATTTACTTTACTTTGCCGACTGTAAATTCCGTATCCCTTCACTCGGCACGAGAATGATTTAGAACATGATCAGTTCCATACAGTGATAATCCGAATTTTTTGACATAGTGTTATAACGGTTTTTCTCTAGTGTAGACCAGTGTAAACCAGATAATTATTTAATGGTTACAGCCTGGTGAACTATGAGTTAACAATCCGCTTTTCAGACTAGGATGGGACGAAGCTAGACACGTGTACGATTCCATAATTCTCATTTTCCCGTTCCGTTAAGTTCCGACGACAGACACATATTTAAATCCGAATCGGAACTGTGTGAAACTGATCATGTTTTGCCATTCGCTATGTTGCTCAAACTTGATTACATTGTTGTACAATCACCACCTGTTGTAAATCTTGTGAAAAAAACAGTCTCTAATTTAGTTGTTGAGTTTTAAATTTGCATGAACTATTTCTATCACATAAATTACACCGCTCTGCAGTTATAATTAGTATAAGCATTACTGAGATTAATATACAGTATACGAAATGTATGTTATTTGTTTTTTATTAGATATACCAGTAAATGCGACTTCATCTGACCTGAAAGATATCTTTGCTGAAAACGACATTGGAGGCATGCACATATCTACATCAGGAACTTGTGCGGGTTATAAACATGTTTACGGGTTTTACAATCTGCCGGGTGATCAACAGCAAATGGAGGTTAGATTACGGAATGAATGTTCAGATAGAATAGAGCTAAACGACTTTAGTCTGTATTCCATTTTGAAATTGAAAAAGAAGTGCATAGTGTCCACGGAAAAGATCATACTAAACATACTCCACTTACCTGTTTTACTACACTTTATATTACGAAAACCTAACCACTCCGAACTTTCGCGTGATTCCGACCGATTGTCAGTATCCGTCGTATAATTGTAAAATTATAACTTATGACGTCTAGTACGCTGATTGGCTACAATATTCACAAGGGCCTTCACAAGGTTATTTCAAAATGACGCTGCCCATGAATGCTTAACGTTACGCATTCTGTTGGGTCGGAGGCTTAAGCGACTATTGGATGCCACCCGGCCAAAGTTACACTTATTAATTATGTGACTATGACTACGAGTGAATATCTAAATGCTAAATGTACACCAAAAGCTAAAGAAGTTCTCTCTTAGGAATCTGATGGTAATATCGTCTATATAAGTGTGTAACTGATGGGCATTGAAAAAATGTGTCCTTAACTTGATGGAGATCTATGTTTGGTCATCACAGTGTAATGCTCCTCTGTTTTATATTACAGTTAAACATGGAGAATGTAAAAGGTCCGTCAGTTAGTGGGACATTAAACACTTTTACTAACGGATCTATGTATCTTAAACCTATACCAGGTTGGATGCTGAGAACACGCGAAGATAAACCACAGGTAAATGGTCGAAACCTAGTAGTTTCTACTAGAAATATCTAGTAGTTCTTGTTTTTCGAGGACTATATTCATAAACTGCTATATCATCATATAATTGAGCATGTAAAGATTGATGCATCCAAAACTGATGGTATTTTACTATTTTCCCCCCGCTTAATGAAGTTGAAGGGGGCATGTTGTACCTGTCCGTCTGCCGCTGCCGCCGCTGCCATAACTGTTTTGATCTATAACCCTCATAATACTTGGCGTATGATTTTGAAAATTTAGTATAATGTTAAGGGTTGGCGGAAGAAATTCTATGGGTTTGAATTGTAGTAGATCTGATGCATCTAATATATAAAATTTTTGTTATAGATAATGGCTTACATAAATGACGTACCAACGAAATGTACCGGTGACTGCTCGTTTTCTTGGAATGCAGATATTACACCATCTATATCGGCGGTATCTCCTGACAAAGGTAGGTCACCAGCTATCATTTCTAGCTTCGAATATAGAAGGGTGAATGAATAGATTTTTATTTTCTCCAAAACCAAAATATACCTAGAATCATATTTTATCAAAGTCTAATACTACCAATAGTACATTTTCAATCATGTATTTTAATCATCAGTAATGCATTATGATGAACGAATGCAATTGCATTTTTACATAACAACGATATACATTTAAAAAAACAAAGCACAGAATTTTGAATTACCAGTAAAACATAATATAATAATAATCAAACAGAGAAGGGAATCGGACATATATAAAGCTGCACCAGAACCTTTTGATTCTAAGATTGTAACTTTCACAGATGAATATGCCTCACTATAATTTGTACAGGTACTACGGGGACGATACTGACAATAACTGGAGATAAATTCACTACTGACCGGTCCGATGTAAAAGTCAGTGTTGGATCCTATGAATGTACGGTGAGTGATGCGCAGGTGACTTCAATCACGTGTCAGTTGGAGTCAGGTGTAGCTGGCAGCTACTCCGTTAAAGTACTTATCTCCGGTGTTGGATTTGCGTCCGGGAATATACAGTTTGCATACGAACATTCGATTACGTCTTTTGTACCAACCTCAGCTTACACAGCAGGTATCTAATTTGATACGTTTGAAACGTCTTTTTTCAGATCATCATATTAGTATTTATTTACAGGATTACAAATTATCTAAAGTAATCGATTGAAAAGAAACCTACCGTTACATATAATATAACTGATGGAAGCTGTATAGAATACATTAACATACTTGCCTCAAATCCCAAAGAAAATCTCTCATTTTGCTGTGTTTTGAAAATCGTGTGTAATGTGGAATCTTTGAACCGTGATGAAAGAACTTTCGAACATGGATAATATAATCAACTTAGAGTAAAGTACCGGTAAACGAAATAAATGCATTTGAACAATTCCCCCTCATTTGTGAATCTAGCAAACCATTCATATTTCACACCATAAAATACGTAGATTTCCGTGCAATTTGTTAAAACAATCAACATATTTTGTATTTTGTGCTCTTTTAATTTCAAAATTTCTCTAAAGGCTCAACAATATTGACTATTACTGGTTATGGATTCACTGAACCAGCGTCTGTTACCTTTGATGACGACAAAGCTTGTACAGTCATATCTGTCTCCAGTGACGTTATCAAATGTTCAACATCAGGAATGGTAATTACATAGCAATGATAAAACTTTTTATGTCAAATCGAAATATTTCTGTCTAATGCTTGAACTAAGAGAGCTTTTTGTTGAATCAAATACTAATGGTATTGAAAATTACGTCATAAAGTGGGAAAATGTGCTTTCTGGTTTTTTAAGGCCGGATTCAGCAAGGATTGTGCTTCAGCAAAATCCTGCAATACGCTTACATTTTGTGTCTGATTTAATAAATTAAAAAATTTAGAAAAGGTATGCATGTCCAAAGTATTTTTCTAAAAATTTAATCTAATATTACTCATTTCTCATCTTCAGTCGGTTGGTGAAACCCACATTAAAGTCAAGGTTCACCAAGTTTCACAAACCTCAACCGGTAAAATTAAATTCAGAGATCCGAGAGCCTACATAGAACAATTGAACATTACTGATAACACAAAAGGTAAATATCTATATTCAGATTTCTGAAAATGATTTTATTTATTGGAAGAAATATTTGAATGGGTAGTACTCAAACCCCACCTACCAAATGGGAGATATTCTGACGACAGTTTGTATTCATAATCCGATTTAACAATTTGATGACGGCTATTCCAAGTGCGTGTCTATATTCCAAGTGGAAACTGAATTTACTTAACTTCAATAGATTGTCAAATCTTTCTTTAAGCTTTCCTTTTAATTTACCTTTGAATTTCCGTGTATCTAAGGACGACGATTTTCGCTAAAACTGAGTACACACGACGATAATTATACAGGACCAGCTGATAAAAGAATAAAGGTCGGAGAGTTTTATGCTGAAGTTGAAAAATACGATGGAACTTACGCTGAGGGAATTTTACCACCAACTAATATTCCTGGGTCATATCCTCTTCTCGTTAAAATTGGTGATGATGAATTTGCGGCTCCGAGGTATTTTCTACATTGTATAATTATCATTGACATCGTTAAGATATAATATAATATAGTTTATTTTCCACAAGAAATTACAACAAATTATAAGTATAATCGATATTATAAAATGTTTTAATATC
>JAYMFW010015565.1:0-24576 GCA_036785005.1 Tubulanus punctatus | reverse complement strand
TTATGATGAACATCTGCCAGTTCATTTTCATAAGGTGAAAAAATAAGTATATATTTCAATTAATTGATATAGAAATTTTAACAAGATAAAGTACCACAATTTATCCTATCATGAGTTTATTCATTAATAATGGTTGAAATATCATAAAAGTCATGAAAATTCAAACTGTGGAACTTTTTTCATTCAAGTCAACCCAAAATATTGGGTCGCTCACAATCACTACAGGCCAGATTGACCACCTGCACACGGGACAGAGGTCCTTGAAAAGTTATTCATTGAAAACTGAAATTGTGTAAATTTCTTTTTAAGTTGGAACTACTGGCTATGGAGGTAATAATGGCACAATATTAAAATGAAAACTGGCCTGTACATAGACTGCCAGATTAACCCAAAATGGACAATGTATCTTTAGCCCCAATATGCTCGGCTAAAACTAACACATACCTTTCATACAGCAAGATTTTATGCTGGTGTATCATTAAAAAGCCCGAAGTCTTGGGCAAAATGCATTTTTGAGCAGTTAATTTAGGATATGTGGTTGAAAAATTGTAAATATTTACGTTACAAAATTATTTACAATCGTGGGCCAGGAACAAGCTATAAGTACATGTATACGTCATAGTCCTAGTCAGTAAGTATCCCATAGATATATAAAGTATGAAGTGAGTAATTTTTCGTCAATCTTGTGTTATAATATAATGGTAAATTGTCTACTTCTACTACATATCTATGCCTAAATCTTACTCATTTTGTAGTTTTAGGTATACAGGCAGTTAAAGATTAAAATACAACAATACGATATATAATGCAACATGCATCACAGACACAATTGTCTCAGTCATAAAACTCAAATAACTGGCCGATCACTTGAACATTTACTTTACCACCTACACTTTTAAACAATTTCAGCAATTACTTTTGGCTTATTTATAGCGTAACAACCGTCACTTGATGAATACTTCAACAATAATTGACTATGATCACCAAAACTTGCATATGGGGCGGGCTATTGTAAACATTCAAAAAATCTGCCCATTACCAGAATGGACACGTGTGAGCTTCTACTAGCTGAACGGTTTTTAGGCTTGATGGCCTAAGCTCGAAATTAGTTTGGCTGTAAGTTCACAGATTATAAACATATCTGCAATCATCAGGGTGTCCATCGCATTTACTGATTTTTAAAAAGGAGCCCAATTGTCTGAAGTGTAGCTTGTGATAAACTTCTCTGACCATGCATTGTCCCAAAAACATGAGCCATTTTTTTTCGAATCAAAGGGTCCGTCATCTTGTAGATTAGCCACTCCTTGAACAAAAAGATGAGATATACAAAATCTAGAATTTGACAGATTTGTCAAATCAGTCATCGATAATCAACTAAATGCATCCAAACATACACTCATCTAAAGAAAATGGATATGTATGTATCCCCATATTTCTAATAGCAAAAACTTAAAAAACAATTAACCTTATTCTATCATAATTTACCAAAAATACTTATATGTATTTTTGCCAGTACATAATTGTCTATATTCATGATAATATCTTGAAATAATTAGTTTTAGTCCCAATATATGGCAGAATAATAAAAACAGGTTCAAAATTTGGAAATAACCACATATGTCAATTATTTACAAATAACATGTGTCTTACGTTGTGTATTTGATCGCACTGAAAAATCCAAAATTATGTTTTGATCTTCGAACTGCGGTATGCGAAAAAAAGCATACCTCATGTCCATTCAAAATGATGACCTGACGTTAACTAAAAGTAAGTTGTCGATTCTTTTTCCTATCAATAAATGCTGGTAGATAGCAGGAAAAAATATGGAGCAAGATTCTTGTTCAATAACAAACACAAAATGCCTTCTAAATGTTCACGAGTTTCGTTAAAAGCCGATTGGCAGTTGGCTTACTTCATAAAGTGTTTTAGTAGAACACAAAGTAGTATATAATACAAACAAATATCTCATAATTTTTTGGCAAATCATGAAAATTGGGTGTCCCAAAAATGAGTCCCCTCTGATCATACACATTCAAATCATAAGTTGCCAAAATGATGAATTACAATATGAGCAACCTCTAATCAGATCTAGTTTAGGGTGCCATTTCTTAATGGGTCTTTTTAGTTCAAGGCGCATGTCAGGGAAACAAATATCTTAAATGGGAGAAGCCATATAAATTTGCAACGCCTATTTCATACGAAATCTCTATCTTGTTTCAAATATTTTTCCGAGGGCATAGCCAATCCAGCTGCTCCTATGGGCCTGTGTGGATGTAGCCACAGGGTTACAATGTCTGATAATTGATAACAGCTCAAAAAAGGTTTAAGTCGCTGCTGAGGAACAGCATCCAAAACGTAGCTTTCCATGATCTTATTGCTTCTACTAATTATCATATTATTTTACAAATAGTAATTAAAAAAAAATGTTTCGTTGTTGTTGTACAAAATATTTTGATATCAATGTACTGAAATTTTCACTGATTTGGGCAGTTAATTCTAAAATGCAAACTGTTACCAAAAATCAGCTCATTTCGCAGATAATATCACAATGCTTTTCCAAAATACCAACTATATAACGTATTATTTGGAAATTATAATGCATAACTTGTTATAAATACAATTTCATCAGTAAATACTGTACTCGATGAAACTCAAGAATTGATTATGAGAAATAAATAAAGTTTATCAAATATGGATGAAATTACAGCAAAATGCAAGTGTATAAACGTTCGAAATATATTTCTCATTGTGCATCAATATCTGCAGTGTCGTCTGTATCATTTGTTTCATCATCATCGTCACCATCATCGCTGGTAATATATTCTTTCATCTGTATCTGCTCGGACTGGTTGGAAGGCTTCAAACTAATCGATCGTTTGAAAGTGTATCGTGTAACCTCGAACATGCCGGCTGAAGGGAAACTTATCTGCGTGTTTAGATTGGCGGCCTGTTGTTGAAGCCATGTCGCTTGGTTAGCCATCAATCGTTTAAACGTTGTGAGTTCCTGCGTCAGCTTGTTGCAATGGCCCATACCTATTTTCAGTTTCTGGAAATCCTAAAGAAGAAATCAACAAAAAAGTTTGTTAATCATTTGAAGCATCTAAGTAAGACATCAATGAATAATGATAAATAATAATGGAGGGTTTTTATATAGCGCTTAATTCATGGTGACACCAAGTTCAAAGCAATACATCGTTATTACCCCTGGCCCTATATCAGTAATCATTAGGATTTTCTCCCTGGGCAGATGCAACATCTGAGCAACTGTATACTGTTATGCCTGGCCAGGTACTCATATTTAACCCTAATATAACCTGTACTCCTGGCTGAGAAGCACACCAGAATATATGGCTTTGCTCTAGGGCCAAACGGACTGAACCAGGAATTGAACCCAGGATGTTTCTCATTGAAAGTCGCAAGCTGATCCCGCTCCATTTGCGCTCATAAATGACATAGACGTGTGTCTTGAACTACACAAAATTCTGCATAACCAATAGTCAAACAAATAAGGCCTACAGAATGATAGCTAGAGAATCATGGGCAACAATTTTGATGACAGTTCGCCTTGTTAACTGCTTCTACAAGCTGAAGGGTTTTTATGCACTGTGGCCAAACTCAAAATTAGTCTCAGTAAGTTCTGTAATTTCACAGATAGTTTACACATCATTCTTGTTTACCTCGACAGTATAGTTCTGGATTTGGTCCATAGTGTACAAGTTCTGCTCTTTGAAATTGTCTAGATAAGCTGAAAGGTTGATTTTTGAAAGCCAACTGAAAAGAAGAAGAGTCATAATGAAAATTTCCATTGACAATAAAGGGTCGAACTATACTAAAACACTAACTTTTAGTGTTGCAAATTCAAAAAATCTCTGAGCGTAACCAGGGAGTTGATGACACTAACTTGGGACAGACAGTCCGAAAGATATAAACTCAAAATGAGCCAAATATTTTTTTATTTTTCAGCATTGTGGTATTTTCAGGATTAATGATATACAATAAATTACAAAAGTTTTAACGCCCTTGACATGGAACAATCAACAATCTTTTCAAATTAAACCTAATTACACAGCCCTATGTGCCAATATTTTCTATCCTTTTTCCATAACTTAACGTAGGGAATACACGAGTAGATACTTACCAAGATATTGTATTATCGTTACTCTGCATTGCTGACAGACCCAAGCTTGTTTGAGGAATCAAAACTTGTGATGAAGAACCTGATGATAATGACCCAGATGAGAGTTGAGAGCTCAACGAAGATGATGATTGTTGTGAACTCGAAACCTATAAAATGGATAATGGGAACATGAATCATTGAAAATGCACATCAAAGATTTTATAATGAATTCATGTAGTAATCCGGGTGGAAAGGTCTGATCATTAGTAGCTGGATTTTTAAGTTGGACAAATTAAAAAGTCCCCCAACGCTTAAATAGTTTTCTAGGTGAGAATTTCATAAACAAATGAAATTCACAAACTCAAAGGTCCCTATGTGATCTGATTTTTGAATATTCTGTAATTGTCAATTGTACTTTTGATAATGCTTGAAAGTTTTCTCACTTAGAGCATGCAAATATACCAATATTCATTTTTGGTGCATTCCCAGAGAGAAGATATATCAATGTAGAAGCAAGGATGTGGTCGGAAGCAGAATCCTAATGGTCTATAGACAGGTCACTGAACAGATACATACAGAATATAAATAACAAATCATTGCTGAAAATGGCTAAGGTTCTCTCTCAAAGGATTCATTTGTTTATTATGTAAGTAAGCATCAAACCCTCCCCTCTTCTATATGCAAAATCAGGCAATACTCGTGCTCCCCTCCCACAATCCTGATCCCAAATGACTATTTCGAGTGAAACTGAAGTTCACTTTTTTGCTTTAAACTTACGTGAGGTGAATCTACAACATCGAAGCCCGATAAACCAACTTGTAACAGCGATGGTTTAATGTCCAAAGTTGGAGGAGATGGAGTATTTGATGGAGATGGTAAACATGAAGCTGGAGCACTCAGTATGCCGTTAGTGTGTAATCCTCCATTGTGAGTCAGTAGACTAAGCTGGCTGGTTTGTCTTGGGACATTTGTAGCTGAAACCATCGGAATACTGATCTGCTTCGTTCCAAGTGATGGTCTACAATAAAAAAGATACACATACTGTAAAAACCGTTTGAATTGAAATCTAATTTATCATTGTTTTCAATGCCAGACTCACAAAGCCCCTTAATTCTTGCCTTATCATAAATGTTTCAGTATCGATGAATAGAAATATAATTTTTTTGTTATTGGCATGAAAATATCAGTGTATTTCATCGAAGTGTAAGACTGAATAAGATTTCGATGCTATATCATAATTATTATTATTATTATTATTATTATTATTATTATTATGTTTATTATGGTTATAATATAAGAAAGATTCTTTTCATTAAACACTTAGTTATGTAATCAGCAGCACATCTAAGCTCAAATCATTGAAAACTTATCGAATTAAGAAAATCAGTAGAATCGAAACAAGTGTAATTTTGAAAAGTCCCTGGTGTGTTAAATCAAACTTAATCTTTAGGATCGTTGACAGTACAGGCAACCAACGCACCCACCCAACTGATAGACAAATATGATTTCTATCGACCATTAAGGAAAATTAGCTCAATAGTCATTCAGAATGCACCTCAGACTGTCAAATTTTAAAAAAATTTGTGGCAAGGGCTCAGACCTCATTTTAAAAATTTTCCAAGAGAGCTCATGAGGAGGTGAGATTACTGCAGTTTCTGATTCGCTATGTCGATCTGCAGCTTTGTGAAGTTTCTGGTCCAGAGCCTAATTTTATATATGAAATGATGATGATGAGCTATCATTAGTTTATTTTCCTCAATATTTCTGAACCGTCTCATCTGAAGTTAGTGAGCATGTTTAAATCCTTTAAAAAATAAACTGAGATGACATGAGATGAGATGGTAATCAAAGGATAGAAAAAGTCCTTGTTTTTGGAGTAAGCCCAAAAAAACAAATAAATGATTCTTAGGATATTTGAAATTTTTATTTTGTATCAAAATATTTCATACAAAAGTCTTTTCCCTGGTAAAATATTACAAGAATACGCCGTATTCATTGAATTTAAAAAATACATATAAATATATACAATATTTCTCTCATAAAAATCCCTAAGAAGAAATGTAAACAAACCAACTGAATTGATGTTTTAAAGCCTCAATTTCGGCAGTCTTGTTGATAGAAAAAAATGCCTCGACGCAAACTGAGTAATGCATATAGAAATATAAAATCGTAATACATAGATAAATGTATAAACATAATATTAAGAATCCATTTTGATTAGTAAGATCCTGGACACAAGAATAGTGGTAAGATTTACAAAATACAAATGGTCCTCATCAAAAGGAGTTCTTTTTTAGATTTTTTTCCTCAGTTTTGTTCATCAATTCTTGTAATTAATGTATAAATAGGCATAACAAACACACATATAAAGAACTTGCACATCTTAATAACACTGATAATACTTAAAATGTTCACTGAATATCGTAATTAGACAAAAAACCATTCATTCAAAAATGAAAATCAATTAACCGGATGCTTAATTAGGACTAAGTCTAATTGATTGAGAAACCATCCTAGTAATTAGTTGAAATAGACGTGGCAGTCACGTTTTCATCATGTCAAACTGTAATTACTGTGACGGTTTGATTTCCATGTATGAAAACAAACAAAGTGACACATTTAGAAGACTTAGAATATATATCTGCACAAAAATCAATCAGAATTCAAATGGACATCATTCTGCAAGCAACGTCATTCAAACTGGCAAGAAAATTGAACTACAGGTATGAAAAATTATCTAAATTTCACCAGGATTTTTGGCAAGTTGTAATGACTATTCCTGTTTCAATATTCTTCCTACAGCCTGGAGTTTTGTAGAAAATTTTTGGTAGTACAAAACGTAATTTATGGAAAACTCAATTTCCATCACATCAAGTAGCACGATACAACTTTGCAATCTTATATTACTCATTGAAATGTTACATTACATACACATTAGAGCTATTCCGTTTACAATAAAACATACAATGTTGTCAGAAACATAATTGGAAGCAACAATTAAACTGACTTTCAAGAAATATACATTAAATTCAACTGCTCAAAATTCATCTTTTTCTTAAGTATAATTTCTTAATCAGTTGAAGATTTACTACTAAACAATATACAAAATTTACAACATCTAAGTAGAGTTTACACAAAGGAGCTACCTGAACGAGGGCAAACATATTCTACGTTAAAATAGAGATTCAATTTCATCATAGTTAGCAAGCAAAACTACACTACTACACACTGGTAAAATATCTATATCAAGCATCAATGGATTAAGAATTTTTTTGGCATGATTTTTTTCAATAATTCATTTATATTTTTTCATACGAATCAAGCTACTGGTTAGTAAAAAAAAACCACTCCTAAATATGTCTGAAATACAATAGTATGTCCTATTACTCGAAATGCAACATTTAACCGAATCGTTTATAAAAGTAAATACATGCATTACGATACGTGCATATAGTCGGTAATACTCGCTAAAAATACTTGAACAGAAAAAATGCCGATAGCTTGAGCGTAAATGCTTGAATGTCATATAAAATATATCAGGAAACTGCATTATGCATTGAAATGACAGAATACATCTACCGGAGTAGTAGCAACTGAAACAGACTTTCGCAAGCACTATTTCTACTTAACAGCGTATAAAATTTCAGGTGTAACTTGGTCCGACAAGTCTTCTATTCACTCAGGTAATTTCATACTGGCAATTCAGATGACGTCAACGAATCCAAACTGAACGAAAACCGTCGCATTGATGCTCACGAGAATTCAATCCTGAACCGGTCTCGGAGTAGCAGACGGCGAGTCGAAGTTTCGAGATTATTCCTCCAACCATTTACAGCGACAACAAGGCGTTGATTCCCGGTAGTCTGGACGACGGCGGAGGGTACTCTATCGGTTGAGGAACTGCTGCTGCGGCGGCGCTGACTGGAACCCTCGGTTGTGAAATTATCTTTTTCGATGATGACTGATGAGGTACGGCTCGGTTTTGTTGAGGATGAGATTTCGCGATTTTTGTAGTAACGACCCTGAAACAATGCACCAGAATTGGTTGGTTAGAACGTAATTGGAATAGAATGTACTGTCGATAGACAACTTCTTACATGTTCTATTAGAACGAAGTTGTAAATAATATATAAATATAAGTGAATGAAATCATAATATGTATCTATATAATATTATTTCTGGAGGTGATTTCAGTTAATTTTGCCTCCTAATGAAAATATAAGTATATTTCTGTATATATCACTGAAATCTTTATATACTCATTACTCAAGTAATTGTCTTAAATCTGCTGTTGATTTGAAAATTCAGTATTAGTAATAATGAATTACAAGACATGCTTGTATAAAGTCTCAAAATTCAAAATAGATTTCTACCAGGTTTCAACCAATTGGTGCATTATTTCTGTCGTCTTTACACCAAAATTGATGATGAAAGGATTGAGGATGAAATGAATGTGAAAGATGAAAATGATCCTTGAGAAAATGAGCGAGCCTCGAATGTCGAAAAATGAGAGTGTCCATTAACTTTTGAAGTTCTTTGTTAGACAATCTCACAAGGTCAGACCAAAAATTCAATTTAGCCAAATTAAAACTTCAAATGAGTTGATTTTATGTTAGAAACCAATCAATTCAATCTAAACACATTATTATAATCTACCTTCTTCCGGTCAAAGGGCTAATAAAAATCCAAAAAAGATTTTCTGGATTCATATCTCAATTAAGTTGCAAGCCACAAAGGCTATTTATGCCAATTATTTAGGATATTTCAGCATCATCACCTAGCCAAGGCACAAGAATATTAAAGCCCTGCAAGCTTAAAACTAAAGCACAAGTATGCATAGATACATCACTACAAATTGAGACTGGTGTTTTGTGGATGATAGTTCAGCACAGCCATTCAGTGATTTAACCATTCAGGTACATAAAGAAAGCACTTTTCGCAAACAAAATACTTACTGTTTCTGGAGGGATTCCTGTTGTTGCTGCTGCTGTTTGTAAGCGTTGACGTGCTCCGTTGACACCATTGCACTCAACTCCAACGAATCACGAATTCTACACAAAATTTCGTAGTTCTCACGACCATGAACTTGAACGTTGAATACTTCGTTGTTGTTCAATTTCCTTCGTTTAGCAGCTGGGCCGATTGAGTATATTTCTGTCGACATGGTAACTAGAAAATAAACACCATTGCTTGTGAAATAAATAATCCCGAAACTTTCAAATTTCAAACGAAATGAGATCATATAACCAGGGTATGAATTCTGCCAATGGATTTCATGTTCTCTGTGCCTACCCCATCAGGCCAGTAGATATTCCATCTAAATTGTTTAAATTGTTGATTTTCCCAACTGATTTTACAAAGAAAGCCAGTAGAAATTAAAATCTTTGAACCCTCTGAGCCAGTTGGAAAGTTTTCACGAAATCTTAACCAGAACCTTTTCCATCAGAAATGCGACTAAAGCAGAAAAAGGACTAGTCAAATCAGTATAGCCTACAAAAATCGTTTCTGCAAATCCTGCTCCTCATTTTAGTGCTAACGATGCTTCTCATTGACAGAGGGCATACTGGTCGATTGTTCTGCACGATGTAGGTTGTTTTCAAAGGTTTCAGCACGGAAAGTTGGGACTGAAAGGGTTAACTTACCATTCGATGGTTGTTTAGGTTTCAAACTGGCCTCTTCTCCTTTACGATCGCGACCCGGGCAAGCACAGATCCTCACTTCGAAAACACGTCTCCCGAGAACTTTATTACTAAAAAGAAAAGAAACTTACATTAATTCATGAAAAAAGAATGCACGAATCAATGTTGGAGCATGGAGCTATCTATGATGACACAAATGTTAATGACGATATGTTTGAATAAACAGGGGAGTAAGTGAAGTTAAAATTTGTAGAAGGGAAAGGGTAACTTACTCCATGGTCTCGAGGGTAAACACAACTTGCACCTGTCTTCGATTGAGACCACCGACACACGAACTAAAGCACATGAACTGGTATAGATTCGTGACCCATTCGCTGCCTGCCTGTGGGTTTTCATGAGGGATTATCACACTCTGACGGTGGGAGTACGGATCCTCCCAAAACTGGGAGCATTTGTGTTCACATCGGACTAAATGTTCGGGCGCGGGATGATTTTCGTTATGCTCCCGCGTCGTGGCGTGATTTGGACACCGCTTCACGACTTCTTGCACGTGTTCTGGCTTCATATATATCGGCATCGCCCGAATTATACACCCTTGGGGCGGTGTTTTAGCTGTACGGAATCTGATAGGGCAAGTCGTCGCCAAACGCACGAATAGTTTATTCAACGGATCGGAAAACTGAAACAGAATAAAGAATCATCAGATTACCATGAATTCAAAATGGAAATAATTTATTGAATTTCAGATGAGTTGAAACTCACGGTCCAAGTGGTCGACTTAGTTTCCTTCGACTGCGGGGCAACAGATACCTCGAACCCATAATCACCTGAGTAGTTTGTGCTGAAAATGAAAAGCAATACCAAATTAATAAGATCATATATATCATATCCTCAACTAAGCCTTGATCAAATCCTTTATATTGTAATTTGTTAATTCCTGGTGGACCTAATCTCCCTATACAAGTTTTTCGTTTTTCTATCAAAATATTCACTTTCAGCTAAGTGCTATCACAGGATCAGTGTCCGCCGTGTAGGCTCCTTTGTTGAGTTATGTTTACTTCCATAATGGGCTCACTCTGTGCTACCGAGTATACGGTAAACAATCGGACAAAATGGGACGACGAATCTCATCCAAGTTGAACAAACTGTTATAATTCATCGAGTACGTATAAGTTTTTAGCACCAATCATAAGCAACGATCTTTGAGTGAAACTAAATTCAATGTAGTTGTCTTATTCAAGATAAACCATCTACTAGCAGGTGGAAATGTCTAAGGACTTACTTTGAAGGTACAGAAGGTGTTGATGTACTGTTGCAAACTGGTGAATATGGACCGGGTGACCTCTGTAACAAATAACAAATATATGCAACAATTAGATGAATAATCGAGACAGTCTCAGGTAATTTCATCACGCCCTCAATATGCCCAAAAAAATGGGCCATTATTTTGTCATAAAATATGGACTCATCTCTTCGCACATGGAACAACTTTCTCGATTTATTGCAAAGTGTATAAGCAGCCAATCTTCATCGAAAATAGATAGTTGAATTAAAAGATATTGACCTTTTGCTCAATTGAGATGGTAATTGAAATACTCTGAAGACACATTACTTGAAGAAACTTACATGGTTGCTAGAACTGGTGTCTGGACCTGAGTACGTAGGACTTGGGGTGGCAGTCTGCGAGTCCGGAGACATAACATGGGTGCTACTACCCGGTATGAACTGCAATGATAAAAATAATACCATGATATATTTTCAATTGAACTTTGGACGATGAATCAGTTTAACTTTGATTTAAAGATCTTACTGAATGAGACCAAGTGATTCATTTCAGTAGTTTTCATTCAGATATAAAAGAATGAAAAACATTTCTACGCATATAACATTGAGGTATTACACTTTCGAAGTCATACTAGGTACAAAGGTTTCTAGGTTTTTGGAATGAATTTCTAGACTGAATTCAATAGAACAATCTTACCAAGTAGACCAAAATTTCTATCTAAACAAATATGCTCCAAAGCAAAATAACTTATCAACTACCAAAATATCATGTACCCCGGTTAACTTATAGATATTTTATCAGTTCCTACCCAATGAAGAGGATATTTTTTCTGTTTCCTTCTGCGTCGGAGATAATACCTCATCCCAGCCATGTTGAAGTCCATATAACACGCCGTAACATGTACATGACGTCACCAGAAGGACCCATCCCATCCCATCCCTACCTCATGGATATGTTAATTTTCACAGACCCCTTCTAAATTAACTGATAAATTCATTGCTGGTCGTAGACATCAATAATGACATATCTCTATTTACCGTGAGATCTCAAAATAATCCATCTTACAAAATAAATGCGATGCCTATACGCTGGATGCATCATCTCTTTTTAGATACAACATGTCTGGGCATGTTTAGGCTTTGCTAGCTACAAGGTAGTAGTGCACTTTTAACCCATTCATATCAAATTAATGATAGAACTGAGTAATACTTACGAGATCCGGCAGTACATCAGACCGATTGTATGGACCACTGCCTATAGAGTACCGATCTACTTGAATGCTTGCAGTGTTTTCATTTTCGTCTCCATACGAGTACTCCACATCCTTTGAATGCAATTGAGATAGGTCCCTGCAAAAAGATGAAATTTTGTTACAAAAATATCATACCAAGCCCTATAAAAGTCTCCTTCTAAAATGAAGAAAATTTCTGAATTTAGTAATCCTCATGTCTCTATTTCATTATTACCAATTTCAATTTAGGTTTATCTTTCTTAATAAGCACTCAGCTTGAGACAATTAGAGATTTGAAAAAAAAATCCCCTACTGATGAAAGGCAACTTTTAAAGATTTACCGGTAGTTCATTTATATAGTCAGAATGAAAATCAACAAGAAAATTTAGAAAACAAAAAATATACATAGAAATCTAAGACCTAGCAAATTTATTTTCAAAAGCACGGTCAAGAAAATATCTGCAAAACATACGTAAATATAAATAGTAAATTCTTGAACTTGGGTTCATAGAAATATTTTGCTCAAACAAACCAACTTCTGTAAAAAATACTCGTAAAAGCTTCTTATAGTAAGTATGAATAACATTATTCATTTTGCGATGACTGATATGGGGTATTCTTTATTAGGGTATTGGGAGGGTTGGGTGAATACAACGCAACTAGATTTAATTGACTGATAAAATTTCCATACATTTCATGCTGAATGAAAAGGAATTCTCAAACATTTCAGGCTGAATTGAAAGGAATTCTCATTGAATCTCTCACACAGCTCTCATTTCAATACACAATAGTACTGCCTAGAATACTTTCAGTAAAGTTATTATGATTGATAACAGTACCGTGGAGATTTATGGTAATATATCTATCAGACAACTTCAATGAGAAGATATCATGGGGCCTGGTTCATAAATTATGCGCATGCGCACATAGAACCCCCTCTCTCCTGCACGCCATTCTTTATGACTTGACCCCTTTCCATTCGGTCCCAATGGTATTTTCAGAAACTGTAATTATAATGAATTTTCCTAATTCGGAAATGAGAAAAATGTTCAAACAATGTGAAATTCAAGGAAATCAAATTCTTTTTTATCATTAATGAAAAAATGTTAGATCTTAACCTAATACGATTTTAAAAATTGAAGAAGGCTCATAGCTTGCATAGTTTCCGTCATTGATTGCGAAAAAAAATATTCACAAAATCAATGAGAAAAGTTAAATTGAAGTAATGAGTTAATTTTTTGAGTGAATTATTTGCTGTGTATTTGACTAAAACCTAGAAAGTTTGGACATTAGGTATTGAAAGAAAGCATTTGGCTTACTTTAATGGAGTTGAATATATGAATGACTTTACAACTTAATAGATTACGAATATCTTCACTTTGAAACATTGAAATACAAAAAATTCCCAAACTTCTAAAAATTTATTTATAAAACTTCACATAAAGATATCATTTTTATGAACTGTGTGTAAATCTTGTTTATATAATAGGGGCCTATATCATGATCACATGAGTCACGGGGTCAGAATAATATTTTTGATTTTAGTAAACAAGTCAAATGGGCGGTGTACTTATGTCCTTCACACATAGATGAGCTTCCTGAATCATTAATATACCTTTTATCAAAAATTCATAAAGAGTGTGCTTTATTTCAATATCGTTCTTTTATTCAACCAAGCATGGCATATGACTTATTCGCTGAACCACCCAAAATAGAATAATTAGCCACCAGATAAATCTACTACTGATTTTACTGATAGTATACTAGAGCAAATTCAGCCAGTACTCACAGGAAACAGTACTCAATATAAGAAATTAACAACAAATGATTTGGAAAAAAAACAAAGCCTACTTTTTTAGAGGAGCATTGATGTACATCTTAAAACATCAATATGTGAAGAAAATAATAATAGACAATTTTATTCATATATTTTCTTTTAAATTATTTCATTTATTCCATTTCTCCTATTTGATTTGAAAAACATTGACTTTGGTCGCTGGTAGAATTCATTTACAAAATATTTCTCAAAGAAGCAGAACATTCTACATAGTTGAAAGAACCAGTAGGTAAGAATCAATGGAAAAAAAATCTTAAAGATTTAATGAATAATCCAGAAAAATGAGGAATCTTCATCAATCATAAAAGCAATAGCTCATTAAGAAAAAAATTAGAATCATTTTTACCATTAATATCAGTAAATCACCATAAAAAATTAGCTACTTTGCCGACTAAGTGGTCGAATTTAAAATGGCCTACCTATCGCTGAAATACAGTATTGTGCCGCCTGTCGCCATAGTCCTAACCAATCGAGTCCGCTTCAAAGTCAGGTCTGTCCGGGCCTATCCCAATAAGCTAGCCTTAATTGTAAAAATATAATCCCCGGGACCTCTAGCGCAGTACTATAATATTCTTTCAGTAAATTCAGCCTACGTTCACGGCACTATTCAAAGCGAGGGGTGGCTCATGATACCGTGACAAAGGTACGCCGAATTGGAACGTCTCCAAAAGACAACGACAAATCAGGAAGTACCACTGATAATACCAGTACTGTCTTCATTTGCATAACACTTCAAGTAGGTTAATGTGTTTACCACGGATTCTTCCACAAATGAATGAATGCCCAAAGAAAAGATTTTTCAATTCCTTAAGATTCCATTTCACAGTAAATATCTCGTAAATTATCTTAAATAGAATGAAGTCGAAAGCCACTCGTTTAAAGTGCCAATATTACATGATAATAAAAATGACTTTAATAAATGTCCAGAATAGTTTTTATGCTAATTGCGCTAAAATTTGACCCTGATATTGTGTTACTTCTATAGCTTAAAACTCGTAACACACTTACAGCTCGGAGTAAGTTTATTTTAAGATGACACATGTAAGATAAGCCAAGACAGCCCTACATTTGTAACTCGTCTTTTTTAAATTCAATTTTAGATGACACATGTAAGATAACTCAAGGCTGTCCTACATTTTTTAAAGGTCATTTTCAAACTCAATCGTTTCTGGGTCTCCAAAATTTCTCAGACAGTCCATATGAATTAAATCTACCGACAATTTCAAATATTTCAATCATAATTCAGACACATTGTCTTAGAATTCTTCGTACATAATAATTTGTCTAGCATAGCGTGTTATTTCTAATACGTCTAGATTTTAAAGGTCGGTCTATAGAGTGAGCAAATACTATTTAGCGCTCAATGCAAATTGCAATTTCAAACTTCAATATTCAAACAATAAAATTCCGCATAAACAACCATGTACAGCGGGACCGAGTACTCACAATAGGATTGTACGTACAATACTGTCCGGATGGCTTAAATTGCTGGTCATATTATTTCAGTAAAGAATCGATTTCTTGGAATTTGGACTAACAGGACTAACAAACCAAAGGAAGATCGCCCAAGCTACGTCATACCTTATGACGAACAACAAACTGCCCAGCCCTTCTGAGTAATGATCAATAAAACCCTTTTGAAAACTAATTTCAAAACACTTTTGCACAAAATCAAAGTACATTATGACAAAGTAATATAATTCTTACAACTCATATGGTAAAATTCCATTCATCCTGGGCAGAGATATCCCATTATTATAGGGGGACAGTTGATATAATGGGCCTGATATGACTTAACTAAAATTCTAATTGAGCCCTGTATTTCATTCTAAAATGGATCTAAAATTCTTACCCATTTGAGGTAACTTCTTGCAGATTGCTCCATAAGAAGTCAAAAGTTTCTTGTGACATCAGGCTTTTGTTGGATTCCTGCGACATGGCAGCTGATGTCGGCGGCTCTTCCTTAATCGGCTGCAAAGATAGAACAATTTGGAGATAATTTCAATGTTTACGGATACAAAAAAAATCAGCTTTTGAAAAATTATAAGAAAGCGTTCGTCAGGCCATTGTTTAACTTTCTACAGATCCCCGCTCTTGCTGCAAAACCCTGAATCATGAAAGAATTATGAGTGCATACCAAAATTCTGACTTAAAACTTCGTAAAGTGAAGCAAGGATAACTGTAATGACAATTTGAAGAAAAAATACCCCAACATAAAACATGGAAAAATAACTTTCAATTTCTTGTACTACAACTGAAGAAAATAATTGATGATGACTGATTTCGATAAATTAAATATTATCTAACTGATAACAAAGATCAAAACTGTTTCTTATAAAACTTTCTCTAACCATACATCTCGATGTATCTGAAAATCAGAAAAAAACTTACACGACTGCAAATATCATCGTCATCAATGTAAAATCCGGGATCGTAATCACGATATGGCGAAGCAACCATTGAATACGGAGATCGTTCGGGAAACATATTTTTTTCTGGGAACTATAAATCCTAGCTGTAATAGCACAAGAGTTGTCAGTGAAGAACTGATAAATGCCAACTGGTGACTGACAGACCTGTCCTCCGAGATTATATATATATGCAGACAGATGAGTACACATCACTGTCCGGGAATAGACATCAATTAATTAACCATATAGATACTAATTAACAATAGGCTAGTTTGCACCTATGGGGGGAACATCTCAAACAATAAGGAGATTGCAATAATTGTCTGCTGGTAACTGACCAATCAGATTGGCTGATTATACACCACACTACCGTACCAGCTCGGCTGGAATTTTATAGCAAATTACGCAGATTATTTTATGAATTAAGAAGATTAGACTATTGAGCTGTAGAAATAACATGTGGTAATCTATTAAAGTCACTTTTAATCAGAGTTGCCAAGGAATGAAATTAAATTTATTGCAAATTTCATTCCCAGGACCAAAACAAAAGAATAGATCCAGATAAAACTTAGAAATACCCATTTTCATTAGTCCCCAGATCTAAATTCTAAAACAATGTTAATTCCTTCAACAGGCAATCGAGGATTAACAATTATTGTAAAAGGGAGTAGCAGGGTGAAAAATTCAGTGGTCGGTGAAGGCTGATGCAAACTTTTATCTCTCACCAGAGATTTTAGGCAAACAATAAAGATACCATATGAAATGGCTGCAAACGTCAGGACTACTCCAATTTCAACATTCTTTCTGAGGCCCTTTTCATCATAGTTTATCTTTTTAAATTTAACCTACAAAATAATCAGTAGCCATAATTTTTCCGTTGATAATGCCAAAATAAACATTTGGCTTTTACTAGAATCCTGTACAAAGTCACATCAAACAGGGGTGATATTGTATTTCTAGCAAACAGCAGGGAATTATTTTAATGTCTGATGTGCACTGGAGTAGACACCCAGGGGTTTATTCACAGACTTGGGGGAACAATATCTTCAATAAAATCAAGGATTTCAAGAGAAGGGATAAATTATGCAATACCTGCATAATAATAACTGTCCGATCAAACAATATAAGCAGTGAATTGTGACCAATTATAGTAGTAGCGACTGACCATGAAAAATTAGATTCACCTCAGTAACATGGCTGAGTTACATAATACAGTGAACAAATTAACACCAAATGTCAGCTGGAGCTGAATACCTTTATTAGATAATCCAAATATAATACTGGCAACTTTTCAGCCATTGAAAGTAAATGTTTCTCAAATCCCCTTAGAAATTAATAATCATATTCAAGATTATCTGTAAGTTGTGGAATTACCAAGAACAAATAACAATGGATACAGTTGAATGGATGTTATATGGATTCTTTGATTAAACCTAATTCAAAAAGATTTATTTTAAGTAATATAGAATTTCAAACATAGAAATCTTAAAAGAAGTAAGATTCATTGACAAAATTAAAATTGCTGAAGCAGATTTCATATGGCCAATCCAATTTCAATAGTGACTGGATGGCCCTGGAAAAACTAATGACTTTCTAAGATCCTCGGACATTTTCAAATGTTAGCAAATTAAATCCTTTCGAAGTGCAAATTCTAATTCAGAAATGAATTTTAAAAATATTCATGTTTTGTACAAAAAAAGAATTTTTTCCGCAATCGTTCTGAATCTAATTAGACAAGACAATTGAATTGTTTGGCACAATCTAACGATGACAATTATGCAGCAGAAGGACTCAAAATCATCGGATGTTCACTCACATATCAACGTTGTATAATCAGTTATCTAATTAGACCGACTCAATTTATCAACAAACATCCTAATTAATGATAATTGAGGGAACAACATCACCACCTACAGAGAGAGAGGGAGACATCACAGTTGCTTTGGGTTCCTTCAACACCAACTTTCAAATTTAAATTTTTCTCGAAAAACTTAACAGGTATAGAGGCTCAATCGACCGTGGCCTACAGGGTTTTTAAGATTTCAACCAATGAATGGAAATTTTCTTTTGAATGAAATAGGACTGACACTTTTGATGAGGAAGAATCAGGCGTCCTTGCTACTAGTAGCAAATCTTTTCATTTTGACCAGGGTTTTTTTTCTATTAATGTAAGATGGCAGCTCCAGAATATATATATATATTAGTTTAGTTATTTCAGTGTCATCTTTTATGATATAAAAGTCAGCGTATATAGGCTTACAAGACACATAGAATAAAAATAATTCAGTTATAGCATTATACCATTATATATAGCCTCTCTGCTCAATAAGAAAGATTCTGATCCAAAGTTCCATTTCTTTCTATCAATCAAAACCAAAAATATTCAAATACAATTAATTAGCACATCGATCAAATGTTTGAATCCAATTAACAGCTACATGGCTGTCAGTTATGATGATGCTTTGGGGTGCCAATTGATTCAACTTTATGAATATCAGTTTAGTTAGTACAACAGTATAAGAACTGGTGTTTTCATTACAACTTGTTAATAACAGGATGGCACCAAAGATGTTAATCAACAGGAATTTGTCATCTCTTTCACAAAGACATCAATAACTTCTCAGAAGGGGATGAAATGAACTAGCAGGTAGGCTTGGAAATTATGTACAATTCAATAACCCATAAACAACCCTGATTTTAAGAAAATATTTTGCGATAGAAATTGTTTGAAAAGAACATGGTTTTACTGATAAGATTTGTCATTCTTTAAAATTCTTAGGCAATGGATTTAACAATTAGAAAATCTGTCATCGTTTAATCGAAAGAAAATTGTTATGTAAAATGAAAATAATCCAACTGAAATCAAATGACATTTCTTAAATGAAAATTCATAAATTCATTTACCTAAAGGGAGTATGTATCCATGAATACATTTTAGAGTCTTTTTCAAATATTCACTTCATCAAAAAATACTGGTCAACAAAAAAAATCTTTAAAAAAAGTGCAGCTCAGCAATTGTTGCTCCTATGGTCTAAGTCTAGAATAACTTAAGTCTAATTCTAGAAAGACTTAAGTCTAAAATTCTAAGTCCCTCCAACATTCCATAAAATTTTCAAATCAATTTGTAATTTCATAAGTTGGATAAAATTAAATTATCCCATGTGATCCTAATTACCCTGGTGCATACTTTTTTTCAGAGGAAACTGTTCATGTTACTTAGTGGAGGAGCATTTGATCTTTTTGTGTAACAATCATAAATATTTTTTTGTAATGTGCTTGCATATCAGTTATAAATATATATATATATATAATACTGATACTCAACATACAACTCAGAGAGATTGAAATCATTCATTGATTTCAAAATTCAGAGATTAACCTCAAATCCATATCTAGGGTAAGCAAACACTTGAGAACCAAATTGCTCCCAGAACGTTTGAAAACAAAAACTACAAAGTACATAGCAAATAAAATGGAGGTTATGCAAAATTTTACTTACTACGAAAGACACGCAATCCATTATTGATATATCTTGTCTTGATGTTATTCTAGTAGTTATCAGACAAATAGAAGAATTTTAGCCTTAACTTGGGATTGAACAAATTAATTGAAAATCATGTCTTATGAGTATGAAATCTTATTCTCCATGAATGATAATTTTCTCACACTTCTGTACAAGATCTCGATGAGCTTCCAACTGAATCATGAGTCAGTGGGTTGTTGTACTCTATAATACACCTATACCCCTAATAGACGAGATGCTCAAATTCAAATCGCCCGCGCCAAATTTCTACGAGGTATTTATTTTCGTTAGAATAAGACGCACAAAATACCGAATTATATCAGTCCGAAGAATTCAATCAGAAATAAGCATACATATATGAAAGTTGAAATTAAAGAAATGACAGTAAATTCAAGAAAATATAGCTTCAGAAATCAAGATTTATGTATGAAGTACGCAAAATTTCAAATCCTACATAAACTACCTGTTCTATAATAACAATACACATAAACAATAATGGAAGCATCTCCCTATGGCGTGAGTGCACGTGTAGGCCTCATTTTCACAGGGGCCCATTATCCCACTGTCAACCTGTATCTAGGCTATGGTTCTATTTATTTTAGATGACAATTACAATAGTATAATCCGACATCTAACTCCACAAGACATCTAGGTCTGGCCTGATTCCTGATCCTAGTTATTGTGTCAGTTAAGTAGCAAAAATCCAGGGTGCACAAGAGTGTCCACGTTTGCCTGATGAAAACAATACATCATCAATATCAACTTTTCATAACTTTATTCAGTTCTATGAACTCCAAACAGATATGATTTTATGGTACCTAACACGTTCATCAATTCCCTGCTGCTTGTCATAACACTGATGAGCTATAAAGGATGACAATTTGAACCAAAGTTTGGCAGAGAAAGCCATCACCAACAGAGACTCAAGGATGATGTTATAACAAGCTTTGATTGTACATAGTATTTGTAAAATACTTAAATTCTCAATGCAAAAAAAACAAATCCTTAACCGATTTCAAAATTAGATGACGCCAATGACATTTTTCATACTAAGTTATGAAAATCTAAATGGCTTCATATCATACCCAAAATATGTCAGCAAATATATAAACCCTACAGATTACATACCATTCTTCAGCACTACAGTGAGAAGGACCTCTTATTCAACGACTTTAATATTTGCTGAAGTCCCGAATGAGATCAGATCGCACAGTGCTGCAAATTATTTACAGTTCTAGTACTGCTCACCATGTGCGTGGAAACCAGTGTGCCACGAGAAGGCTATTCATTTGTAAAACAACTATAAATTGCGGGCTCATCACAGTAAAATCAACGGCGCAGAACGCACTGGCAATTTTCAAGACAACAATAATAATAATTCCACGCGCTAAATTGTCATTTATTGTCCGTCGGAATTCACACATGAATTATTCAAATGAGAAATCACGAAAACAAGGGCATCATTTGTATTGAAGTCGGTGAACGCCCCAAAGGGTATTTGGTTAGATATCAACTTAAGGAATCTCAAAATTATAAAACTTGAAAAATAACCAACTTAAGAGACGCTAGGCCAATGCCAAACCCGATGACTTGTGTAGATGAATGAAAATTTGTTTTATTGTTCATAATCAAGCGGCATATCTAAACTTTAAGAATTAAAGAAGAAATTATGAGTCGCAATGAAGAGTGGATTATTTCAACTCTACAGGAGATTAGACCACGCCTGATCAATGAATAATATCAAGATTGGTCAATAGGAGAGTAGATTTAAATCTTTAATGACCAGTCATAGAAAATGTAGTGGGTAGTCAAAGAATTATGTCCAACTGGCTGACAAATTATTTAATCTCTATCATTTTAAAAATAGTAGGATTTAATTTCCCAATGTAACCCTGTTATATTTTCAGGATGACAGCTAGACTTTTAACTGCATTTTGGCTTTGAAACATTTTTATCATCTTGCATTACGATATTAAATGCAAACTGTAATTTTGTTAAGACAAAAAAAGACCTACTAAATATCGCTTTCCACACCAGTTCCAGTGTTTCTAGGCGTTGTGTTGTCTATATAGGTCTACTTTATCAATCATCATTCATTCATCTCGTTTCAGATTAAAATGCTCAAGAGTCAATTTCACTCCGTGCAAATAATTTCACAAACAATTACGCAGGAAATCTTCTTCAAAGAAAATCAATGATCAATCTCTTTTTTTTTTACTTTTTAACTTTAAATATCCTAAATTTCTGCTATTTCAATTCAGTGTCAGTACTTTCTGTAACGACGTTTCAGATAACAGCGACCCCACCTTTTACTACTGTCAAACAAGAACCATAGAAATAGGAGACTGGGTAATTATAAGCAAAAAGTATAGGGGACAGAATGAGAATTTTTCCCAATGAATGATCAGGATGAATAAAATGCTTGAATTGAATTGTTGCCGGTCAAAAACAGATGATTCATCTTGCTATTCACTTTGTTTTTTTAGCATGTCACAAGTCATTGGACCAAAATCAAGCGTTGTCAATTCATCCTAGCGAAAAATAGAACAATTCTATTCTAAAAGATAACTGCAACTAGTTCTAAAGCACTTACTTAATTGATGGAAATAGTATTTTGTTGATGATGCTGAAAATAAATGCATGCTCTGGAAATATGACGCAATGTATTCTTACACTCATAATTGGTCTTAATTGTACATTCTGGCTCAAAACTAACAATGCAAGCGACAATTGTCCTTATGAAATTACCAATTTCATAATGAAATCAATATATTTTCTAATTTACTCGTGGCTTTGAACTGGAAATTTATATTGATTGCACTATTTTTGTACCGCGCATAGTTTACAGAGTATCAAAGTTCTTCGGCCCCATAGCTCACCGGAAGCACTTTTATTATTTCGAAAAAGTTGATTATTTTCATATAGGTTTCATAACATCTTTCATAATTTAATAAAATGAATTCCTTAAAATTCCTCCGATATATTGATGGATTTTTGGGCTTGTTACTTTCAACATTGTTTAGTTATTTGAGTTTACATTTAAGATATGCACACTTTTGATGCAGTGCGCATGTGCAGATTTTAAAAACTTCCGGGTTCGAATTTACCGCAAAAAGCGATTTATTTTTTAAAAATTATCAGCTTCAGCAAGCGACACCATGAACTTTTCGGAGCTTTTTAAACAGTCAGGTCATCTGTGTAGATTCTCCCCAAATGGAGACTACCTGGTGAGTATTTACAATATTGTACGCAATTTCAATCACACTTTTATTCAATCGTAAATCAATCAAATCCAATGAAATTTATTTATTTTGTCTACCGTATTTTGAAATATTCATATACTCTTGCATGCATCATCATCCTCATCAGAATTCAGAAATAAACAAATATGATTTTAATCACACGCTTAAGGGAATTTCTGATTAAAATTTCATATGACATTGACAAACAAACTTTTTCACGCTCCTCCATCCGTCGTGTGTGACTGTGTATGAGTAAAAAAATTACTTTCTGAATACTATCGTAGTACAGAACTTTAACATAATAATATAAGTGTGCGAAAAAATGTATTCGAAGAACAAAGTGTCTAAAATTTGTTACAGTTGTTTTATTTTAAGCATGCGCAAACCAGATTTAATTTAGATCAAAACAATTTTTACGATTAGGCTAAACCGTCCCAGCAGAGGGGTTAAAAAACGCAAAAATATCGGGGCCCGGTTTCATAGACATCAACATTATTAACTGGTTTTCTAGCGATAGTTGCTATGCAGATAATGTAAACCTATTATGGAAATAACAGTCTCTGAAACTGGGTTCTGAACTCAACTGAACATTTGATTATTATGTTTTTATACGTATTTGTTTAATTTTCAGGCAAATGTGGTTCAGTACCGATTGGTTGTACGTGATACTAAAACACTACAAATCCTTCAACTATATGCATGTTTGGATACTATACAATATATCGAGGTATATACTTGATTGATGACTTCTGAAAATATTCATTGTGTTCATTTCTAAAATTTACTCAGGAATTTTGATTTCATTTTCAGTGGTCATCAGATTCTTTGTTTGTCTTGTGTGGAATGTATAAACGTGGTCTAGTCCAGGTGAGAACAATCGAATTGAATACCAGATCTACAATCAGAAAAACTATAATCTTTCTTAGCTGGTTTGTCAGCAAAATTCAAAAATTTGAAAAACTGAAGAACTTGGGTTGGCTCCTCGGAGAACATTTGACTTCAGAGACCATATTTAGGGGTAAATCTTCATCTAGCCCTGGTTTCTTCCTGACTTACATATTACTAGATATCAGGCTCTTGAATTTCAGACAGCTTTTTAGTGAAAGATACACTTTTTAGCTCCACTGTGACCGAAGGTCAGCGGAGCTGATGGGTTAGGGGGACTTTCTGTCGTGGTCCGTCCATCCGTTCGTTCGTCTGTCAACTTTTACTTAAAATCGCTACTAGTCCTACAGTTATGATCAGATCCAAATGAAACTTGGTATCAATGATCTGTGGGCCAAGGCCTTTA
>JAYMFW010015454.1:0-12230 GCA_036785005.1 Tubulanus punctatus | reverse complement strand
TTTTTAACAGAAAGTTGAATTTACGGGGACTTGGATTCTGGATATATTGCAAAGGGATATAGAACGATCTGATATTAAAAAAAAAGCTATAGAGCATAATATATACAAGCCAGCTTGAAAGGCGATTACCATCATCGGGTTTTATATACGATATTGTCGCTGACAAAATGGCTTGGATACTGGATTAGTGTTGAAAATGAAACGCACAAATTCGGAACAATGAATGAAATTAGAATGCCATAAAACGTTTTGATAACTTGTCTTGTACTGGAAATTTTAAAGGAGGAGGTAATGAATATAATGACAGAAGATTGAAAATCTTAGTAAAAAAAGAAATGATCAATTTCAGACAAAAAGAAAACAAATTTAAGGATCTAAGGAAAAAATTATTATTTAGGAAAAATCTTATATCGGTGGAATCGAGAAAAAAAACAAAGTTTGGTTACCTTTGAAAGATTCAATTTAATGAAATGATATTTTTTGTGGAAAAATGTCTTCAGGATCCAGCGGAGGAGGGATTATAAAAATCTTAGAAAATAATCACGAGACAAAAAATAATTATTACCGCTTAGTTTTAGTAACTTGGCGATATTTGACTAAATACGAAAAAGTGTGATTCAAAGATGATTTTTATATTGTCTGACAATTAAATAAGCCAAACTATTTAACTGCATTAAGAATAACGTCTTATTTCGCGAGAGTTGGCGTGAGCAAAAATATTGCAACGTGGGACTCGAACCCACCTTTTGAATGAAAAAAGGTTCTCGTTGCTAGGGAACGAATTTGACATGAGTCCGTGATTCAATTTTTTTTGCGGGAGGACCGCCAGTCCGGGAGTCCAATCCTTATTGTATTGTCGACGTGCTTTGTCTCCGGTCCACCTCAAGGTCAAAGGAGTCAAAACGAGAGACGATTTTTTGAAGTTCTTAGACTATGACAATTATCGAAAAATGCTACATATATATTTTATAATCGTAAGAGCTCCCTAGATCGCCTTTGGCGACCTGGAGGTCGCTATTATAAATGCGGTATTAGTTAAAACTATCTTTTCGTGACTGATTCGGGCCACCACACTCATCAGACTGGTGTGAGGGGACATCGCTCAGTAACTGCCGATAAAATCCATTTACAGCTGAACTTTCCTCTACACTATGCATTCATTATTAAAAAGCTTTTGTTTGATATTATTCCGTAGTAATAAATTCATTACGCTGGGCAACCTGCTCAATGAATGCAGCCTCTCGTAGGCGAAATGGCCCATCACCAACCAATACCAATGGTTCCGTCAATGTTGACAGACACGAACTGATATCCGATACTTTTGGACACGAGGTAAAGCATTTATCAGAGAATTTAAATTTTATTGTAATAACGCTGAATTCATTGAAAATCTGTCCGAATCTCGTCAGCGCCATCTTGTGTGATAGATGGTATTACGGCCTCCTCATTTGAGCAACCTTGACAATCATGACATACGAGTAGGAGACCAACTAAATAAACTAATTACTTTACAAACACGTCTCACATTTATACAAAACATTTATATTTCTTCAATTCAATTATTCATTTTTCATAAAAAAGCGAGAATATATATTTACAAATTGAAGATAAAGGATAGTAATAGTAATTGGAAGTGGAAGATTACACTATTTACAACAACAGTGGAAATGGAAATTTATAAAATCGAGCTTTTTTATGATTGACCATGCAAAGCTTTAACAACCGCTAACGCAAGCACCCAAAACAAAGAAAATGAGAGAAAACAATTCAATTTAGTTTATTGCTCCAAACATTTAACAATATACGTATAATGAGCACAGATAATAATATACAATGCATATTCATGAAAAAATATCAAAATGGCAGGAATGAAATACATAAGAATTTGTTAAACACGATTTACGTGACACCAGATTTTTCAATGAATTGAGGAGACTGTTAAAAGGATCAGAGGAATGTTTCAATCGAGATCGTGGGGAGCGGAAACAGATGAAACATTTGGAGTTATCACATAGATGGGTATTTTTGATGGGAGGTGTGGGTAGGTTTAATTTTCTTATTGAGTTTTTCTGGTACTGGTACTCGTCCAAAGCTATGCAGCCATGCAATAAATATGCCTCTCGATAGTTTGAACAATCATAATGATTATTTCGTTGACCCCCACCGAGTCCAGAATTTCTGACAATTATCGAAAGAACGATGTATTATGGGTGGATAAAACGGCAATCATGTAATAATTACCGGTAAATACTGGAGGTCTATTATTGCGAAACATATTCCATCTAAATACCTCAAATTACCAACCAATAATTGCCATTATTTGAATTCGCGCAGATGGGTGTTTACATTCAAATTTATCGCGTGCATTTATTGAACGCAACATAGTTTCGTACAGTCAAACCTCATCATAACGCCACCCTTTATAATGACAATAGTTTCCTATAGTCGATCCTTATTATAACGCCACCCTTTATTATGCAAATAGTTTACTTCAATGAAACTTCGTTATAACATCACACTTTGTAATGTCAATAGAGTCAAACCTCGTTGTAACACAACTTTTTATATTGTCAATAGTTTGCTACAGTCACACCTCGTTATAACACCACCTTTTAATAGGGCTTTTTTACAGTTAAACGTCATTACGAAACCATCGTTTACAATTTCAATAGTTTACTACAGTCAAGCTTCGTTATAATCCCACCCTTTATAAATTGTTATAAACAAATTAGTTTCATTATCCAATAGAATACTGGGTCATATGGAAGTTATCGTAAAACGAGGTTTCATACGAAGCCAGTTCAAAGTTGAATGGGGTTTGAATGTAGTAAGGGCATAGCAGTCTTCCACCACTGTTTTCGAGATTGGGCGTTATAGTCGGCCAGCCAAATCTGAAAAATGTCGATATTTCGGCATTTTTTGTTAATGTTTGGCAACATACCTCAAATGAAAGGGTAAGGTCCCCCGAGTAAAAAAGGCTTGTTGCCACTCTGGGGTCCAACCCATTTACCCGCTAGGGGGCGCTGAAGTTGGTAAATATATTGGTATATATATTACAATGAGGTTTTACAAAACATATGCTGCCAAAAAAATTGGCAGAAATTCGACGGGTAACTTTGACGACGTTTAATTTTTGATATTCGAACTCTGTGACCGACGTCGCTGTTGATTTACCCGGTCGTCGCGTGGCAACTCGAAAGAACACGTCGAGGCCAAACCGGAACTCGTTAAGCCGGAAGTTCACGCAGTTTCAGTCGATTAAGGAATTTGTCGTTACCATGACAACTATGAAGACAAATCCACTATCTGGTGAGAGGCAAAAAGGAGTTACAAAGACGGATAGCGAAAAACTAGTATCGAGCATCGGCTGACCGACAAAATCACCATAGGTGGTGGACGGCACCCCAGCAAGCACGACGACCAAAATTCAACGTTGATCCAACGACGGAATTCTAATAGGAGCCGGAAGTTTTACAAACACTCGACAACTTAATAATATCAAATGCACGTATTCGATTTTACGTCAGAGTGTAACCCGGTTTTCAGGAACCCCACAGTAGTAGTGAGATGTATTCGGAGATAACCTCTAGCCACGCAGGCAGCTGTACTAATTATCAATCGGCCACTCTCCGAGCTACGTTGATTTAGTGCATTCTACAGGTCCCCTAGAATTATAACACATGGCGTTCTGAAGGCTAAAATGCTCTATCGATGCCTAAAGAACCAAAATGCCAATTTTGCATTGGTCTCGCTTGAGCGTGCACAGAATGTGCGACAGATATAAAATAAAAGGAGGTTACACTTCTAATCTAGCTATAACTATAACTGTAACTGAAGATGTAACTGTAACGATAACTAAATAACTCTTACTCTTACTCTAACTATATTACTATAACTATAACTGTATTACTAAACTATATCTATATTACTATCCAGTGTGTTGTCATATAATAACTCCCTACTATAACTATAACTATAACTGAATTACAATAACTATATTACTATAACAATAACTTTATTACAATAACTATAACTTATCATAATAATAATAATATTTATTTATGTAACGCCCTACTGCTTATCAAAGCGGTTTACATGTAAACAATCAGTATGAACATGAAAATTCTCAAAGGAAATGTGCTTTAAAAAGATAAGTTTTTAACTATATTTCTACAACTAGGGTGTTGTCAAAAAATAACTCTTTACTATAGCTATAACTACAACTATTATAACTAATTCTGATTTAAACTATATATTGATAGTTTCTGATAGAAACTTCATCTAATTCCGTACTCGATAAAAATGAGAGAACGTTTAAATGATATTATAAATAACTGATATTACTAAACTGTTAGTTCTGACTCAAATGAGAGATCCAGCTCATTTTATTTTACTGGATTTAACGAACAAACTATACATTCTGATGTAAATTTGACCAATTGTGTACTGAATATAACCGAACTACCACATATAACAAAAACTGTAAATAATTATTCGAATGAGAGAATCCAACTATACTGCTTATGTACTGGATATAACGAACAAACTATACGTTCCGATGTAAATGTGACCTATTTTGTACTGGTTATAACGAACTACCAGACATAAAACAAACTGAAAATGATTATTCAAATGATAAAAGTCAACTCCTTATGCAATGGATATTATGAACGAACTATACATTCTGATGTAAATTTGACCTAATTTTGTTCTGGATGTAACGAACTTCCAGACATAAACAAACTGAAAATAATCATTCAAATGATAAAAGTCAACTCCTTATGCAATCGATATTATGAACAAACTATACATTCTGATGTAAATTTGACCTAATTTTGTTCTGGATGTAACGAACTACCAGATATAACAAAACTGTAAATAATTATTCAAATGAGCGAATTCTACTTAAATTTTGAATTGGATATAACAAACAAACTATACATTCTGATGTAGATCTGACATTATTCGATTGAGGAAAGTCACCTCATTTTCATACTACGTTTAAGTACACAATAAGTTCTTTCATTAGGATGAGCCACCTTTCCTAATCACCATTCCGGGCGGAAAAACGTCCTTCTCTGTGTTTCTTGATACATTGTAAATTTTACTATTGTTATCAATCTTAGAGAAAATAGATTGTAACTGTCAATAAATCAATGTCATGGGATATTACAAAATGAAGATTAATTTCTGAAAGAATTACTTTCCTTCTGTTTACTCAATCGAATGCACCTTTTTATAATCACTCAATGTAACTCGTGATTTGGCAAGTATAAAAAAATCAGCCAAATTATCGTTGTTGTAAAGAGTCGGAAAAAATTCCCGGAGCAATTTTCACGCTGAACACAAACAAGCCGCGGGGCTGTATGTAAATATCGAAACTGGAGCGACCATTTCTTAAATATGTATAAAGAACTAAAAAAATTGATATTTCCACCGAAGTATTTGGAAAAAGTGTAGCAATCTGATTCTAGTTTCTAGGAAAGAATTTCTTCCCTAATTATGGCATTTGTAGGAGAAAACCATTGCGAAAATATGTGTCCACCCACTGCGCTGGTTTATATAGAAAACATCATAATGGAAATGTTAAAAAGTATATCGTCGGAAGAGAAATGAAATCTTCCACTCGTGGTAGATGAGAACAAGATTTTCTGTGGATTCTATCTTTCTCCGCAGTAATATGGAAAAAACGTCACAAAGGTTTTCAATTCTATTTCAGCATATGGCTATGCTAGAGAAAAAAAAACACAATTTCAATTTAAAAGAAAATGATTATTTATTTCGGAGTACGACGTCTCGGATCAGGTAATGATTTACAAATTCAAAGAGATTGAAAAATAGGTCAGACCTATGTAATTAAAAAATCAAAGAGAACAAGCACTGATAAATCATGTAAACAGATCCACCACAAAGTGAAGGATTACGATAAGGCTGCAACATAGAATGGTAGGAAAATAATGTAAGAAAATTTCTGAGAAATGTCAAACATTGAGTGTGATAAGCTAGACATATGTAAGAAATTAACAATATTAAAGAAATGATGACAGAAATTGTTGTCCAATATGAATTCAAAGTGTAGCAAGGGAGGTTAGATGAAACTTCCAAAATAGAATTACCCTTAATCTTTTGAGAACAAGTTGCAAATATATTTGCTTAACATCTGATTGTGGGGGCTGATATGGCTTTGCTATCGATAGCACTAAATGAGATAAAATACATTGGACCGTACAGTCCTTCTATTAACCAATATTAAGGGCATCGCTCCATATTCTCCAGAATGGGAGGGTCAAATTCACTTGAAGGTGGAACTTTGCGACGTTTCGAGCGCTGAAGAAATTGAAAATAATCGATGAATGGGGAGGCGTTTTGCGACAAGTATTCCTAGCCTGGAAAGGGCGCGAAATGTGTCTGACGAAAAAGGAATCCCCGAAAATGAAGCCCCCACTACACGAGAGCATTAAAAAGCCGGCTCCGATGGAACCGGCTCCAACGAAATCCGAATAGAAAATCGCGTGCATCTACACGATAGCTATTGAACGGATTCCAGCTGCCACGAACTCCAGCTGTGACCTTAAACTCGCCTGTGGCACCCCCTGTAGCGCGACGTGACTGTGGATGTGGATGCTTATATCTGTTTTACTGTCGGGTTTTCGGTCAACGGAGCCGGCTTTTCGATGAACGCGCGTCTATACGAGCGAAAAGCCGGCTTTTTCCATATTTTTCTTCGTGTAGACACAAAAAAGATATTTCCTCGAGTGTAGATGAACAACGAAAATTGGAAATGGGGTCGTTCGGACCACCACCCCCGCCCATATCAGAAGGTTACCTACCAGGGGGCGGACACAGGAATTTTAAAAGTCTGGGTTCACACTAATCTAGGGGCACTTTCGAGAAAAAAGGGACAATAATTCAAGGGTCAATTTTTCTTCAAAGTTTTTTCAAAGAGAACATGGCCAAAAAGGGGTGAGTCCCGGAACCCACCATCTGTATCCGCCCCTGCCCACGCAACTAGAACCAGTTAACCGGCTTTTTCTTCGATATTCATACTCCCTCAAGTATTATTCGGCCTAAAGAGAAAATTTCAAGCCATTTGTTCCTACGAGCTGAGTTATTAAGCGGGGCTCTCCCGTGTCTACAAATAGACCAAGATAAAGTTAGCAGATTAAATTAAAACTAAAAAATGTTTTAGAAATAAAAGAGTGAAGACAAAAAAAAACCAAAATAGAGTAAAGTTTAACGAGGCTTAATTTCATAGTTATGAATTTGGTATATTATGAATATTTCATAATCTTTCCATGTCTTAATACAATTACTCTTTGTTCTGTGAGACAGTTTGTCCGTGTCGCTATGTGTTAATTGCTTGTTTGTCTCTATTCGTCAAGTTTGTTTCTATGTCATCAGTCTACATGTCTGCCTGGTATCCAATATATTACATAATTAGGGCGTCAAATGAAAATATTCCCAGTAACGTTCTCTAGTTACTTTGTTAGGATTGCCCGACGTCGGCCATTCTAACAGGAATTGGACAGAAATTATCTATTGTTAAAAAGCCCTGGTCGCTGTTGCTCCTTGGTCCTACCATCTTAGGTTTAAACATTTTTCAACCAAGTTTCTGGCGCGCAGCTGATGTTTGGATAATTTCCGCACGCTGACTGTACATTTGTATAGTCACATATGCGCACCGTGTATACCCAACTAGATGAATACAACGTTTTTGTAATGATCGCTCAATTACGGTCGTTTAAGCAATTTTCGATCGCCCACTTTGGCCCGATAAACAAAGCAACAAATTTGTGGCTGTATCCGGCAAACAAACTACCCCTAAATTATCCCCAGCATCGTTAATGATTAGTCGCTGTGGGTTATAATTCTGAATTATAGCTATTTCGTTGTCGAAATTACACGTAATTCTATATATTTGTTACCAAATAACGGTTGTATTTACTTCGGTGTCAGACAGTGTCCCGTGGATTTTGTCAACGCAAGTAAGTACAACAATTCCTCGCCTTTTCTCGTACTTTTCTCTTAGCGGCTCTTTTTCAATATTCAGCTTCTCTCTTAAACGTTTTAAAATGATTTGTTTACTTTTTTAATGTATTTGAATATGCTTTTCATTTAAATAAACTGAAATTACAGCCTTGTAGACCTACGATATACCAAACCGATAGACTTCTTGAATGAATTTGATATAATTCTTGTTCATAAAAATGATCCGCCATTGCGAGAGAAAACATTTCCCTGAGTTTTTTATGTACATAATTCCATACTTTTCCCTCCCTTCTAACGCCTTGGGTGCTTGCGTTAGCGGCCTTTAAAGCTTTAGATGGTCCACCACAAAAAGCTTTTATTTTCAATAAATGGCACCTTTTTTCAACCCTTGTATTAAATATATTTTTACTTTTGAATATACGGTAAACCTCGCCTAAAAACAAAGCAAGATCTTTCGACGTCATTAGCATTTTCACGACTTGTACGGGTATCTTTCATACGGAATGATATAACGAGTGTATAAATCGGGACCATTCTGTGTGTATGTCGACTTTGACGCCGTGATTTAGGCGGGGCCTTCTTTTTAAAAGAAATTGAAATTGAGCGTAGACTATATATAAGAGGATTAACATTTGTCGCGTTAATAGATTTAACCGTTAAGTTGCGGATACATTCCAACAAAACGGAAACGTTTTTCGCAACCTATACGGTACCTCAGGTTAGTTAACATCAACCCCCCACCTAAGTAAGAATCGGGTAAGAGAGTTGGAGGATTAAAATGAACAGCGTTTTAATGAATTACTACACACAACTTACATTTACTGAACCGAATTTAGAACGACCGAAAATAAGTTGACACGTTTTTTGGAATATATAGACATGTTAAAAGGGAAATATAGATTCTCCCCCAATTGTAGTGGGAGAAACCGTTTGCGAAAATATGTGTCCGCCCACTTTGTCAGAGCCCACTGGATTAAATCGATAAAATCATAGTAAAATGTCAAATTATAAAGTCGAAATCTCCTTCTTCTGGTAGACGAGAACAAGATTTTCTGTGATTCGTTTCAGGTTTCACTCGTCACAGAAAAGCTTGTTCTCACTTACCATTCGTGGTAGATTCTATATCTTAACTATCCTTTATAGAATTCTATAAACACAGAGTTGCTAAACAATTTAACCTGTTGTTTCTCCATTCAACTGATTCCAAGCAAATATTGTAATTCACAATGTGATTGATATATTACAATCTAAATTGAACACTCACTTGGAAGTTATAACGGACCGCTCCAGTATTTCTCCAATTCAATGCGATTCCCGTCCTAGACTTTCTAATTTTTCCCATGTTTGTTATTTTCTTTCAGAATGTCGAAATTTTTATCGTTGATTTTCGTGTTTGGATTCGCTTTGAGCGCGCATGCGTGTAAGTATAAATCTATTTACTTAACCATTGAGGAGTTTTATCATTAAGTAAATTCTTGGAAGTTTTTATTGTCATCGCATCGACTGCAGCTTAAAATACTAAACTATAATTCGCTATGATTAACTCCTCTATGAAAAATGCGTTGCATTTACATGTAATTATACTTTAGAATCCCGTTTGTCAGCGCTAACAAATATCTAAGTTCGATCGAAGAGGGGGTTATGAACGGTTTTATGAACAACCTATTGATCTATACATATTCTTCGGTCTACTTAGAAAATTGTGGTGGCTGAATCGGGCCGTCACTAAAAACAACTTTGTAAGCTAATAAAGGCGCCAGAACGCGTTTTGACGCTAGTGCGAAACAGAGTTATATATTGGCGTTCTAGCGCCTTTATTAGTATATTGTAGTGATTTTTAGTGATTTCCCGAATCAACCACCAAAGAAAAAGTAATTTTCAAGACAGGGCGGGTGCAGGGCTATTTCTACCATGTCACGGACTAAAAAGGGCTCAATTCTATAGGATTCAGTGTCACACGATTAAGCTTATGACAAGGCGCCATATTTGTTTTGTGATGTACACTAGACTTCGGACAACGGACTTGAAATTCAAATCCGCTGTATAGTGTAAACACCATTGATCACTGCAGCGCAGAACAATTAGTTATTCCCTGGTTGCAAAAAGCAATTTGCGGGTGGTATTACATGAGAATCCTGGCATTCAGCCCAATGGAGGGGTGATTTTTTAAAGGGCACTTGTTGTAGCTTTAATTAGTTGGCTCCAACATCTGCGACTGGACAGGCGTCTTGAACTCAGAACGGCAGCAGAACGGCAGCGAAAGGCAGAAACTTCACTCAGAAACGTAAATGACTATGATATAACACTGTATTTACAATATCAAAGTTGGAATGAACATACATGTTAAGTACAGGGTTTATATACAGGAATCCGAGACAAACCTGACTGACTTTTTCCACGATTGGCTACACTCTACACGAGCTAGTTGCACAGATATTAAATTCAGTCAAACGAATCAGTTAAATCTTTACATGCTGAATCAGACAATAACAGTTCCACTCAACTAAACGAAATAGGTTCAATGTACATGATTATTTACAAGTTAGTCGCAACAGCACTAAAAATTTCGACCGTGTCACGTGACACGGGTGACAAGGTCTTGATCCGCCCCTCACCCGGAATAAACTTTCTTCCACATGTTTTCAACCGAGAAAATTGAATAGGCATGAATGGGTGACTCTTTCTATCGTAAAACAAGCTCCTTCGATGAATATCTCTATTCGCTAAAATCGTAATGTACTTTTGATGAGACTTTCAAACAAAAGTTGTTCGACATGAATAATTAATGAAACATGCACCGCAGAGTTTGATGTAAAGTTTAAATCGCAGTCTCGAGGGGCTCTTCTGACATTTACCTGACGTTAGATTAACCGGCTGATATTTCCGGTATTATTTGTACAGCAACCGATTCGGCCTTGACCTTTCGTGTTTTTCTGTTCTGACAACGACAGCCGCTACGTCTGAACACACGGTCTCAGCGTTAACGTGGAAAATAACGCTGAAACGCGCCATATTTACCTAAAAATCGAGACTGCTCGGATCAGATGAGAAAATTGAGCCGGCGCAAGTGCATTTTTACTTTAATATTCTGTACTCTTAGCAATTATTTTATTTACAGACAATGCACTCGACTTCCTAGTTGGTCCGATGAATCGATGCTTATCGTTAAGACATCCATACTGAGTCTTTTTCCAGACTTAAGCTAAGGCCCTACTTCCCCGAGAAGCTGGTGTGTCATTTCCGGTTATGACTTATAATCAACGGGAAAATTCAACCCATTCCACAAAAAAGTTTAAGATACCTGACAGCGTGCATTTTTAGTTTTAAAAAAACGAACATAATATACTATGAGGCTAAAAAGAATCGCTACCTTTTTTCTCAAATATTAGAGGTCTCTATTTTTATTTGTAAAACTTAAACTTCAAATTTTATAATTTTCATTAAATCTTTAACGTAAAAACGTATTCAACAGTTAATGCGGGAGCTATTTATCGTAATTAGATATGTAGACCCGACCGCCTGGCATTGATATTTGTCATTTTCAACGGAAATCTCCAGAGACCCGGTCGCTATTGAGAAATGAGGCAATTCTTGCCCCTACCCCAAAAAGATTATCCAGATAATATCTAAAATAATTTCACTGATGTATATGTCAGAATCTGGTAAAAAAAAAACTTTCATTTTGATGATCTATATATTTGTATTTCTTTTCAGTCATCGCTAATATCCAGAAGAGAGGGTGAGTAACTAATGTTTCACACAAATAGCATTGTTAGTATTTAAACAATTGCCGTGACTTGATATTACCTTGAGGTAATCATTGATTTCAATGATTACTTCAAGATATTACTTGATTTGGAATTAGGACAATATTGAGAATAACTGCGTACGCGTTAAATAAACTGAAAACTTTTCACAACCGCACGGTCCTGACACCTGACGGAAAAAATTGCTCAGATTTGTTGAAAATTGTCTATCCTTGAAAATATCCGCCCTTGAATAAGTAGTCTCTATGGAATCTCTTAACATTGTAAGGGTACACATAATGCGCACGTCTTGTTTTATAGCTTCGGTTTACACCAACTCTAATCAATTTGTTCAATTGCAAACCAATTTGCACAGATCGGCGTAGTTGTTAAAGTCTGTCCCAACCAACTTGAGCCAGGCACATCAAAGAATTTCGTTATCAGACCAATTAACAAGCTGTCAGTTCATGCCCTACTATGTATCCATCACTCGCG
>JAYMFW010015010.1:0-12239 GCA_036785005.1 Tubulanus punctatus | reverse complement strand
TTTCTTGAAATTGTGCTTTCTTGCCGTGCAGTTTCCTGGGGGGGCGGGAAGTTGAAAAATAAAAAAAAATTTGGTCAAAATGGTACCTTATCATGATAGTGACGGTGTCACTACCAATACAAAGCGCGCCGTCCACCATGTGAAAAATAGTGAGAACACGTTCCGGCGTTACGTGCGTCCTAAAACGTCGGGAACCGGATTTTTTGGGGGTTACACTATTAATGAGAGTGGTGGTTGGAAAAACATATTAAAAATCTTTTGAAAAAGTCGGGGGTTGGTTGAAAAAAAATTTAAAAAATTTTTTTATTTAAGAATTTTTTGAAAAAGTCGGGGGCGGCGGATATAAAAATAAAATAAACATTTTTTTTACGTGAGAAATCGTAAATTCTCGGCGGCGGATCGGTAATCCAACTAATTAAAAAAGAAAAGGCCTTATGATTTATAATGTTCCAATTTAAAGAACATGAAGTTTTCACAAATTATACCTGTTTCGCTACAATGACGGGAGTTCTCCATTAGTATTATGCTGTCAGGGGTGAGTCAGGCTAAGTGGGTCTACAGCATCCAAACACCAAAAGACACAATCAGATGTAAGGGTCTCTTTCCAAATTAAAAGAAAATCGGGTAACTGAATATGCATTCCGGTGGGTTTTGGTAAAATTGAAACCTAGAAATCTGCAGAAAGAACCACAGTAATTTAAATGAATGTCAAATACTGAACTGTACTATAGGGTTTGCAATGATTTGTGAAGGTCTAGTAATATATTTAAGGGCTGTAGCAAAATATGGGAGAGGCTACCTTCAAAAAGCATGCATGGAAGAACACTGAATGAAAATTTGACATGAAATTTTTTACCATGACTCATAGATTTTTTTTCCCCATTTGACGGCAGATGGAAATTTGGGACAAACATTTTTTGGCCAATGTATAGCTTTATTTTATCATGTTCCTGTTTTGAATTTTAAATGTCTTTGCTATTTCCACAGAAAACGACGAGGCCCCTTATGACAGCGTATAAACTAGTGACATTTGAATTCAGGTGGTTCGGTTTTGGTGGTACAGTCGAAAGGTTTATAGAATCGGTAAGTTTATAAAAAAATGTGTACATAGCTGACGATTTGGCAGTTTGGTATATAATATAACTAGCAAAACCCTCGCTCTACACGACATGTTGCGGTGGAAGTTTTTGAGAAAGGAAATGAATTAAAATACCTATTGACTGTAAGGCCATATTTTACCTTGATGACGTCAGTGGATTTCAGTGCTCAATGTACTTCTTGATACACATGATGTTTTGGGTTATGGCTGAATGGCCATAAGACAATGCCAGCTACAGCAAAAAATAACTCATACATGAAAGACAACAGGTGCTGCCACCTACCCTTCAGACACAACAACAACTGAAGCCAATTGAAGTAATCAACCCGATTTCACTGTATCAGAACTAATTTATTTACTATTTGTGCCATGCACCTAATATAGTCTTTGAGATAATATAAGTGAAATATCACATTTCTTGAGCGCAGAACAAAGCCAAAGATAGGCTACACTAAACCACAATCTCTGAATTAATATGTAAGATACTCGGCAGGCATTGCCAAATTTTTTAATTTGAAAAAACCCAGACTTTTTTAATGAAATGTTTGTCAGTGTGCAGTCTGTCAAAGCTGAGGAGCACATTTGTTCTGCGTCAATCTTATTTTGAAATCATGAAAACTGTATGGAGCAGAACATTATTCTGAGAATTGTTGGTCCCTCATAGATATACCGGGTATATATACATGATGTTTATGGTTTGAAAGATTTGACTGCTTGTAGAAGTCCCATTGAGTTGTGTAAAGATATGCAAACCTAGCTGCACTAACTTGAAATCTTTTTTACAGGCTGAAGGAAGACTATTTTTGAACTTTCACCGTCAGTTATTCTGCTGGACTGATAAATGGCATGGGCTTACAATGGAAGATATTCGTGCAATTGAAGACCAAACGCAGAGAGATTTAGAAGAGGTGGGTTGACATTCTTTTCATTATTGAGAATCGGCCAATGATGAGTGGGCATAAGCTCTGTTACGTCAGTGCTAGAATCCCATCAGACTTTAACCGGAATGGACTTTGTTAAAGGTCATCATTCTCGGAGGTAGAGACTATCGAAAAGAAGCCATACTAGTCAACCTTATGTTTCAGTCATCATACTCACTGACTTTTCGGATCTCTGAATTCTCAAATGGCAAATTCCTCAATTTGAAGGTCTGACAAACTGTTATGAATATTTGCTATCATTGACGATTGAATGTACTTCAAATCCTAGATAAGTGATAAGGGGCTGTCCCTAAAATCCAACAGTTCACCCATATGAATGACCTCCTAGATAAACTTTGACCCCCTCCCACCTTCCATGTGAATGAAATCTCATTATTTCCAGAACCATTATTTTTTGGTATTAAGACTTGAATGAAAGAGTAAAGACTGCCATTGAATAACTCTGGAGAGATTTAATCACATCTTTTAAAATTAAATGGGGAAAAAACTCGAATTTGATTATGACATGAAGATATGCCGTAGTATCAAATACACATCAACCGTTCTGAAACAAAATGCATTAGAACACGACCATCAATACTAGATAAATGAATCGCTACCTGCGTGTCCCAGAAAAATAGTTGTCAGTTGGAAAATTAATAACCTTTTCCTTCTGTGTACGGTCTAACATACCGCATAAGTCTGAGCTATATGGGTATATTGAAACTAATATTTTCCCTTAACTAATAAGTACATTTGGATGTTGACTAAACAGGTCAGATGACTCGCGCATAACTACACTGCTATTGGGGGGAAGGGGTACTGGTAGGGCAGTTAAGGGAATTAACAACTTGCCATATGACTGACCAGCACAGTACTCCTGACGAATCAACTTACTGGAAAAATTTCTATTTGAGAAAAATTTACCTGTATGTTGTACTTATCATATTCTCTTCTTTTAATTTCAGTCACGAAAAAAGCCAGGACTAAAGGGAACTGTAGAAAACTGATCGACTATCTAAATTACATATGTATATTTATTCTGATTTGAATTGGCTTCATTTTCCAATGAATAATCATCATTTGGCCTTTTGCCGGTTTACAATCTTTCTGGCTTTGCACAATTATTCACACAACAGATGATTCTATTTAAAGTGTATTCATCGAGAAAAAAATTGGAATTCTGAACTCCATGACAAAATTTTAGCCACCACTTTCGTTTGTTATCTCAAGGTTCTTCTTGTCAAAAGCCTTTGCGTTCAAACGCTGAGCAAATATGCCGTGAAAAATAATTGTGATAAAAAACGTGTGACTATGATGAAATATGAATCACGTGATTTGGCTGGATTTGCGTAAAAGAAGTTATTCATCAGAATAGATATGTAATAATAACCAAACCTATCTCTAATGAAAAACTTCTTTTAGCAATGATTCAGTGATAGAAATTTACAAAAACCGTTCCTCAGCTTAGAATGAAGTTTGAAATGATTTGAATTACATTATCTATTGAAGTGTTTTCATCGAATTGGAATACAAGATGAATTCGAATAAATTAATCTGATTAAATGCTTTAACTTGTGAATCAGAAGATTGTTGATCTTTTGAGATATGCTCTACCAAGGGATAATTTTGACAATTTCTTGAAGCATCTTCCTGATTCCAAATATGCGTTCGGTGAAAATTTTTCCGGTTATTTTCATGTGTAGTATGCAATGCTAGAAACACACCCAGATTTCCTCTCTGCTGTAAGATTATGTAAGATGCTGTAAGATAGCATATTTATACATATTAGGTCAAAGGATATGATTTTAATTTATTTGCACTGTATAAGTACCAGTGGTTAAAAAGACTGACACATTTGGATATACTACCTATAGGCATGTGGTTGCTTGCGTAAGCAAATTTCTGGTTAGTTTTTGTAAATGAAAAACGGCAGAATATTTTACATATACATCTATTTATGACATACTTATGTATTGGTAGTCTCGGGTAAAGTGATAAAACTAGAATATCAATCTATACTGTACTGTTGTTTTTGAGCTTATATAGCGAAAGATAGTGTCAATTATGATGTAACTAAGATAAACGATAACCACTTTATGAGAAAATAACAAAATAACAGTCGTTCCACCACACGTTTCTATAAAAATGATCAATGAAAATGCAGATCAAAATCAGGCGCAGATCCAGGGATATTCTGTGCAATGGACATGGAAAAAGGACAAAGGATTTAGTTACATCCATTGAAATCTTAATCAGAAAGCTTTTTGGAAGAATGTACTGGTGCTGTTGTACTACCCTACCTTCTTCGCAGCGTTTCATTCGGCTCTACATCGTATCAACAGAACTAACAGCTGCTTACTTTGGCCGTGTACTGTGTTACCACCAGCCTGGTTGTACTTTTGACAAAGGCGCTATGTTTTGGAATGCCTTTAGAATCAAAATTTATCAAAGACAGAAAAAAGGCCCTGGATCTGTCCTTGAGAATTAGGAAAATTTTGTCAATCATGGGAAAGACGCTTGTGCACCGTAGCTTCACCAAGGTGCTGTTAGGAAAAATTTCATATTGAAAAGTAGTTTGAATATTGTGTCTTCATTACCTAGCTGAATCTTAAATCACCCATCAGAGTATATGTGATGAAAACACATCAGTTGTTACCAAAATCTGTTCTCTAGAAGTTACTGCAGCACGTCAAAGAGTTCATGGTCAGATCTACTGACAGCTGTTTGCAAACTTCAAGTGAACAGAATTTACTGTCATGGATGCTATATTGAATTTGAATCAACGATTAGATTTACTGGTATGTTCTGGAGTTGTTGAGTGCTAAAAAGATGTTCGGTTTTTAAGGTATTTCAACACCAGGATTGATTACTGTGAAAAATCATCATAATTTACACGATGAGAAATGGTTTTAATTTTTTAGGAAAATGTGGCTGAAAAAGTAGTGAAAATCTGTGTATGAGGAAAGTCATACTACTGACAAAGAAAATATTATGTGGTATCTTACTTAGCTGAAATTGAATTTATAAATCTTGAATATATTTGCCTTCTCGAGGAAATCTTCATTTCTCAATCTATATCGGTGCACCTATGCTTTCTTGCCACCGGACTGCATTGGCATAATGCCTGAAGTTGGTGCACCAAGAAATTTACGACCCTGACTCGTATTTACCTTTGCTTTCAAATATGCGACATATGATCATGAAATGCATTCCATCCACCATTTCATTTTTGTAGAACTTCATTATAGAGTAAAAAAGAAGATGTGTATTTTAGATTTTTATACATTTTCATGTTCCTGATGAAGGGCAGATGACTTGGTTCGTTCCCCTTAGTACAGGTCTGAGTGGAGTGGTATGCTATATATGTTGATCTCGGGGTGTCAATTATCATCATCTTTAAATGCTTTTTAAATTTCTTTCATTCAACCATTTTTCACTTTTATCAATGCTGTAGAATTTAATGTATCTGGCAAAATAGCTTTTTATTTTGCACTATATAATGCACCATTCTTGATTAATGTTTTTGTGGGCAGTTTCGATGGTTGAATTGTTAAGTAGCTATTTGTGTGCATTTTCTGCTGTATTGGTCAACTTGAGAAGAAATGAACATCAGATAGGCTTATTCTGGAAGAATGAATGTTATATGAATTATTCTGGAAGAATGAATGTTATATGAATGTGTCTTAAAGTCAAAATGCCCTAATGAATCAAAATGCATCTGATATCTTTGACCAATGAAATAGAATATGAAATGTTTTATTCGGTCATTGGCAATATTAACAGGAGCATCTCGGTTGAGTGCACGGTGTCATATTTACTGATAACTTAATTGGTACCAATGTGGATAGTCTAGGCTTGTTGTAAGTGGACATGCAAGCAAATATTTCTTAAATTCGACATCAGTTATGCCCTTAATTCTCTTGTGATTATTGTAATCATAGACTACTCGGTTAATTTGAAGTTTTATTTGGATTTTCACTTATTTCCGACAAATTTTCCAGCGCCTTATGGTCATTTCTATTCAAATGATACAGCATATTTCAGATTAAATGAAATTTGCTGGTCCCAAGTGGTGATTTGAATGCGAGTTTTACTGTATAATTGAATTGTTGTTCCTCAGATATGATGGATATGTGGGATTATTTGCTCAAAGTGATTAATACAAGGTGGAATATTCCCTTATGTGTTCCTATGGCTTTATTATACCGATGCCTGCAACAGTTCATTGTTTGTACAGTCAGACTCGCTTTATTTTGTATACATCAAACAAAATCCAAATTGTGTGGGATTAATTCTGAATTGACAAAGAAGGAATAGGACTTTCGGATGCTGAAAATCTGAATAGAACCGGTCTGAAATTAAGCGGGTTGGACTGTATTTGTATAGATCTAATCTGGACTCTCTTATGATGATTATCTTATTCGAGAACAAAAATCATCGGCTCTCATTCGGCTTGATTAATTCACCAACCTTTCAGTAAGTTGCAATTCGAGTACATTCTAGATCCTTGTTTTTCCGCGTAGGGTGTCTTTCTTTTGAAGTTCAACAGTGCCGCTCAGATGATGATACATTGGGTTTGAACAATATTTTTCAGTGCAAGGTTCGCAAAATTGTGAATAATGTAAAATATATTGTGTAAAAATGTCTTGTGTTATAAATATATATATATAATCATAAATGGTACTAAAATCTATGCTTGTAAATCTGTTCTAAATTAAGTAACAAATAAATGAAGTGTGATGCCACATACATTATAAAACTAAGTTGTCTCTTGTAAGAGAGGTCATTGATGTCATTTGGAAAAAATGTCTCCCAGATGTTTACTTGCTATTCAGTCAAAGGGTCTAATATATACCCGTAATCGTTTAATTTGCATGGTTTTATTTTGGGAATTGATGCGTTAAAGATCGCAAATCGTCCTCTATTGGAAAATTACTGTTGGAGGAGAAAACCATGCTTGTCTGAAGTGTTTAAGTGGACAAATTCTGTCTGTTCCCCATACACTATAAAATTTTATTCAAGATGAACTGATATAATGGTTTATGGAACGGTTGGAGGTAGTTCCAGTAAAGTATGGATTGGTTGGATTGATATGAAGGCACTAAGTTACTGGTAAATCAATTACACCACCGAGCCAATGTATTCATTTGGAAATTTGAGTTGATTCAGGTCTGTGGATGTGGCTTTTCGGTAAGTGTCGATTCATTTCTCATTATTCAAATACTTAAATTTTGCATTAAATTTGGAAAAATTCACACGGATATCAAAGGTTTTGTAATCTCTGTTAATAAGCATACATACACACTGATTTTCCTACAGTCTCCTAACTCGGACTTTCTTCCCCTTTGGATATACAGTCAAGCCCACTTAAGTCGAATTGAATTATGTCGAATTTTGAAGTGTCACCTGACAACATTTATCTTCATTTTAATTTCATATTTAATCTAATTCAACATTTGATTCAGTTTACTAAATTCCATCTTCAAGTTGTTTTTCTTATTAATCTAAATTGTTTAGTAATTCATAGTCTGTCAGTTTGTGTTATTAAACGTGTCAAAAATTAATTATAAATTGGCATCACAAACTCAGTGCCAGACGCTGTCTCCAATATTTTTTGTAGACTAATTACATAATACCTATGCTTTCTCTATAGTCTCAATTCATACTCATAGATTATTCATATTCATCCCTGCTATAACATGTCCTAAACCTGTCAACACCTGTACTCTTAAAACTTGTATATATACCTAGAGAAATTTATTATTGAGATAGATGACTTTCCGGGATCATTTAATAAAGATATACGTTATGTTATATATATCTTGTCGTTCCTGATGGATGTCCTATACGTCGCTGTTGATGTCATACCTAGTTCCCCATATAAAGACCGACGATGACAGTATCTCACCTGATTCTCTGTAGTCCGGATTTTCTATTGATTTAATCAAATAAAAATTCACATTTAAGTCGAATAAATAAGTCAAATTTTCGGATATCTCGTAGCTTAAAATGTGGCTCAATTGGTAAAAATCAGTTAAATTCTCATCACCTAAGTCGCAGGCAATTTGGTTCTCATTAATACAGTAGAGTACGCATAAGTCGGATCTGTATGATCCGGATTTACACTTAAGTCGGACAAGAATCTAAGTCCCAATTGTATTTTCTAATCCAAAAATCAATGTGTTAGTCAGAATTCTCATAAGTCGAACAAAATTCAAAGGTCCCAAGTGATCCGACTTATGCGTACTCTACTGTAGTTTGTACATGTAATATACACTTGTACTACGAAACAGTCCCTGATAACTGTAATAGACAGACAGACCATGTGGTATTAAGTTTATTGTCCGATTCACGACTCGACTCGAGTAGTACAGTAGGAGTATAGTACAATAAGGCCTACAAGGCCATTCATTGTATTTTGTTCTAGGTGGAATACACTTATCTCGTAGAAAATAGACTGGACCGAGAGCATTCTACTTAAGCGGGCTTGACTGTATGTATCAATTTAATTTGATCCTTAATTCCATATGATAAAACAAAGTCAATGGAAGTAATAGCAATGTTCATCTATTGTATACCCTTAATCATTTACTACTAATATTTCACTAAAAACCTGAAGTACCCAGACGACATATTATGAGGTTCATGATACACATAAGAATGTACAAATAATTTTGAAAATCATTCATTGATAACACGACAAACATATTTCTATACATCAGATTGATGAACATGAGAAAATGATATCTCTGGAAGATTGTATGTATCTAGTCATTATCACAGTCTTTTTTCTTTCGGTGGTTACTTCGACATTTTAGAACATCACATAAAGCAAATAGATGTCATTTCGATTTGTCGTTAGTTTCCTCTGGAGGTTTCTTTTCTTCATCAGTTCCAAGAACATCCTTTTCAATATCCCATAAACTAATTCCTTGCTCCTTGACAGCTTTCTGAAATGATTAAGTGTCAGAAAGATTTTTTAAAAGAATGATTTCTCCTTACCCAATGCCAATATTATCAACCTTTAACTAAGTGTTCAATTTGTATCTAAATGAAATCGGGATTGTATGTAATTTCTATATGAATTCATTTGAGGAGACAGTTGGTTTAGCGGTTAGCATACTAGACTGTCACACCGGAGGTCGTGGGTTCGATCCCCGGAAAAAGCAGAGTTTCTTGGTCGAAGGTTCTTCTCTGGTCTCCTCCCCTGTAATAGGGAAAAAGTAACCTCGGTCCCACTTCTAATGCCTATAATGGCGCTTAGTGGGATGTCGAAAGTAAAAAAAAATATAAATTAATTTAAATACAGAAGTTTGTAAAGGGGACATATCTGGATTATAGGGCTTACTCATTGAGATTTAACAAGCTTTACCACCTGTATGTCTTCATTTTAGCAACTTAGTCCTACAAAGTGTTCCTAGATATGGCTAAAATTTTCTACCCCTCCACAACCCTTTTAGGCATAAGGCTCGGTTCACAGACCATGCATTCATTGCTACTTGTTTTACCATGCACATTTCATTGGGCATGCGATAACTCAAATCTGACATGCTTATTTCAATAACTGGGTCACATAGCTGTGAATTATTTGGAGGGCACAGGATAAGTACAGTTTGATCAGTTGCATTTTGAATGCATTGCAGAAGCTGAATCCAGTTATACAGTCAATATGAGAGATAGCTGTAAGAGGCAATATGCAAAAGGGAAACAGAAAGGATAACGAGTGACCCACATCTTGGCCAACAATAATGAACAAAAAAGGCAAAGAGAACTAGGCCTACTGTGTCAAACATGCTCTCGTTTCTGCTTTTGATCAATATTCTTGTTAATACTTCATGTATAACGCTTTGTTATACATCGCTAGACTCAATACACTTTTTCCTAACAAAAATCAATAGAATTCTTACTCCAGGTCGTGTCAGTAGTTTTCTGTAGGAGAAAGTTTACTCAGCATACAAGTGTGTAATACTGAAATCAGCTGGTTTTCCCCCACTACGCATGCACAGATTGGATAGCGCATGCGCAGTGATCATTTTTACAGCAAAAGCGGATTTTTAAGCATTACAATTCGCTTATTCTGAGAGGATTTTAGTCGATAAAAACTAACTGAAACTTTATTGTGATATATGGATGTTTATACTTGTTAGGCAAATTTTTTCTGCAGATACTGATATGTGATTCCGATATGTCAGTTTATTTTTACGAAAATATCGGCGAAAAGCAGAGAGAGCATGTTTCTCACAAACATGAGGAGTAGCCTTAATTCTTAAACAAAAGAAGCGTTGTTGTTGATTCACGTGTAGGTAGTACTCACTTTAACACACGATTGGTACTCTTTAAACAATGGAGCACACGCATCAGTTTTCGATCCTCTTAAGAAATGTCCAGAAAACCAGTTATTGAAGCAATCGTCATATTTTTGCTTTAATTCTTGACATTCAGCGCTAACACTATTCATGTTGTTATATTTTTCACGTTTCGGGCTACGACCTTGAAAAATGAGTTGTGCTAAATATATATATGAGCCATTAAATGTACATAAAAACTCCTTTAAGATTTCCTAAGATCCGATGATTTGGATGCCCGGAGTTTAGTAAGCCTGGTTACAGGATCTTTAAGATAGGTATCGTACTGCTCATGCAAGTCTCGAAAGTCCACGGGTGATGTAGAAAGCATCAATAAAGAATTGAATTGAATTGTAGGCTAATCATTACAGCGGAGCGCAACAAAATAACTTTGCTGTATGCTGATGTGCTGAAGTTAAAGTCAAAGTGCTTTACAAAATGATCAAAATCAGCCTTTCCACTTTAAAACATTATTTTCACCCTCATTATTTCACAAATGCAATACTGGCGATATCTTATTTCGTCCTCAAAAAGACGCCTTATGTTTGTTCAGAAGTGTTTGATGACTGTGAAATGGAAATGGTAAGAAAGATTTCTAAAAATTGTTTGTCTTGTACTCGTCGCCGCTCGTCGTCTCTACCGAATTAAATATCAGCATGTAGTAAATAAGCCATTTTCGATTAACCCTTTTTTATTTGGTTCATTCGCAGCAAATGAGTCACTATTGTGTTAGAGGGGGGGTAGAGAGGAGATTGTGTCCAAAAAAAACCCGGGATCTGGTTTCATTTCCATGTCGATTAAAAGTTAAAACTACACAGAGGTAAAGGGAAGTAGCTTTTTTAGAGTGACTGTGTAGCAGGGGTGGGGGTATGTTTATGTTGATATAACAGAGGATCGACTTGACATTCAAGTTCTACAAAATTACCAACTACTGAAATTTGATTATTTTGACGTCATAAGTACCAGGGTGGTTTAAAGTAAAAAATTCCTTCAAAAAATTGATAAAATTTGATGTTTTTGTGTTGTTTATGCCGTTCTGACGGAAAATGATTTTGACTCTACATACCACCCTGGTCATCATGACGTCAAAATACTCAAATTTCTGGTGGGGGTACGATAGTGCAATATGGCCCTACTAATCACCTCGCTCAAATTATGCTGAATAAAAGATAACAATAAATTAATATTTAGCGTTAATCAATGCTGAAGATATTGATGTGGTAAAATATGTCACTTCAATAAAGATATTCCAATGCAGGGACGTCGCCAAGGGTCCGACAGGTCCGACCGATGTCGGACCTATTTTTTAAAAAGTGAAAAAAATAGAAAGTTGAGAAAATGCAAAAAATGCAATAAAAATGTAGGGGGGGTGTGTCCAAGGGGGTTAACCTGCTAAATATTGTCTAAAATGCATCTCCAGCAGGCAAATTTTTCAAAATTTTCTGGGGGTACTCCCCCAGACCCCCCTTAGAAGCCCGTACGGCTCCCGCCTACGGCGCTCGCTCGTGCCTTCGGCACTCTTTCTCACGACTAAATCTGCCTTTTTCCTATGATTTGTCTGACCCTCCATTTTCCATGGCTACACCCCTGCAATGATTAATGCTTAAATTGTAGAAACTATGTCTGTTGTTTTATGCTTCACATCTCCGTCATCCGCCATTACTGCTTTCACTACTCTCATATTAAGGCTGGAAGCGTATTGCTCTATTACCGAGTCTACTACCGCAAAACTGGTGTTGGCGCTGATGGTCGAATATATGTTGAAAGCCGTTGATGCCATATATGGTATAGATGCATAAAATCCTCTAAGCCTATCAGCAAGTCATTTCATTCATAGTGTCTATGACGTCAGCCAGTGTGAATATCTGAGCC
>JAYMFW010014788.1:0-12243 GCA_036785005.1 Tubulanus punctatus | reverse complement strand
ACTAACACCTCTTCTGTATGTCAAATGCATCCCTATAGTTTTCCAAGTGGGCATGAGGTCCCTGGACCCCTAGTTTGGGAAGTTTTTTGTCATGCATTGAGCTATATTCTTGATGTTTAGTATGTAGTAGGTCCATCTACCCAAGGGCTATCATCACACCAAAAATTGGGTCTACCAGATCGATAATGCCCTGGTGAGGCCCTCTTCAATTCCCTCAAATTGGCTATTTTGACCATGTTTTTAAGTTTTTAAAAGAAGTTATCGTCATGTATTGAGCTATTGTCCTGATATTAGATATGTAGGTCCATCTATCCAAGGACTATCAGCACTCCAAGGACTATCAGCAAGAATTTGGTCCCCTAAAAAAAGGTCAGTCAAGGTCTAGATGACCAAATTTACTATTTTCACCTGTAACAGAATTGTATCAGTAACTGCCAATAATCATATTTATTTATAACTAACTCCTCTGCTGCATCCCTTGACTTTTTCATGTGGGCATGAGGTCCCTGGAACCCTAGTTTTATAAGTTGTTGACATTAAGACATGTGGGTGGGTTGCCGAGTCAAAAGTAAAAAGGTTTGATAGGCTAGGTTGGAAAGAATATTGATGTTCATTGAAAATTGGTAGCTGGCAGTTGCCATGATATGTCTGGACTAATGATTGCAAGGATGTAGTTTGAAATAGTTCATTCCAAATTTTCGAACCCATTTACTAAATTATGGGGCTGTTTGTGGGGAGGTAATATGTACTGTAATTACTTTAATTAAGGAAAATCGGTTAATTTTGTAGAATATATAGAAAAATCAGTGAATTTTGTTTACATGAGGGGAGGGGTTTTAGAATTCAAATTTAATCCATACGCAATTCATGAACGTTATTAGATTTTCTAAGATCAACTTGCATAAATGGAAATTGTGAGTAAGAGTTCTGGGACAGCTCATTCTAGAATTACAGAAAATGATATTTTAAACTTGTCACCTTACAAGAACAACACTATTTACAGGAATTTCTTATAGGGGTCATTCGTAATAGAAAAAATGGCCGATTTTTGTTACGCGGGGGGGGGGAGCATATTAGATTTCAACTTTTATGCGTACCTACTTTATGAACAACCTTAAATATTCTGTGAGATTGAATTTGTTTATCGATTATTTTTCAGTGAGGTTGCTTTAAAAAGTTGTGTACAATATAATAGTGAAGAAAAAATTGAAGATCCAGTCAGTTGAGGTATGTATCATTGAAATCTGTTTGAAGTATGTTCAATGTATGCCACAAATCCTTATTGCGAAGTTCCCAATTAAGGCGTTGTGAAGCAAAGAAATGTTTCCATCTTACTGAATCACCATAGACCAGTGGTAGTGATATATAGTGTACCCTATTTTCATTGGAGACGATAATGATAGTAAAGAATTTTTATGAATTCAGACATGTGTGTGCCGGTAACCTATAATGGCTATTTGTGTTGGGCGAAAAGATTTCCGGTTTGAGTTATACTCATTACAATGGTGATTATTGTGATGAATTGAATATTAAGATGCACATTACCTCAATATAACCAGTTACCTACCTATATATCTAAATTGAGATTATTCTTGATAGTTCTTCGGTGAAATTTTCATTTCATACTTGAGTTCTTGGTGTTACATGTTACGATTCTTTCACTGCAATGAATTTAAGACCCTAGATGAAAATTAACGTTGCATTGAAATTATCATCGGGTGATTGTGGATTTCTATCTGAAGAAAAAGATTTGTAGTTAATTCAAGAAAAGGTTTTTGTAGTTATAGCCAACAGAGGTTTCAACTTTTTTTAATGATTTTCCATTACGAAACCTACCACCCCTATTCACAGAATGGAGGAGTTCGTATTATAACAAGTGCCATACTTCCAGCATATAATGGACTGCCAATGTCGATGATTCATAGCATAGCATAGTGATTATTGTTCCTAGTGAATAGCTTAATCAACATGATAACAATCCATGTACACCCAATAGAGGTTTAAGCGCGCGCATGCACATTTTGTATATGCGTTCAATTCTGTGCTGTACTGTTGTACTATGTGCAATCTGTGTAAACTGTTAGCATACCAAAATGTGTTGCGACATTTGTTGGGTCAAATCTTGGTGAATTAAAATATAATTTGTGTAACTTGGTAAGTAGATGACTGTATAACTACAATTGTATATTTGGTTTCTGTAAGAGGGCCAAGAATTTTTCATGATTTTCTATTTACCTTGGTATGTTAATGTATTTTTACCAATACCAAATGATGTAGGCCTAATGCTACAATGGTTTTTTTGAATAGTCAATTTATTTTCCTTGTTACATCGCTACCCTTTTAAGTTCCAACCTATTTTACTTCCGGAAATTTTTCAGGTATATATAAAATTTTGGCTTCAAATTCGGTATTTCGACCATGTTTGCAAACCTAAAAACATCTGGGGTGCTTTTTTTAGTAAATCATTTGATGATTGATCGATGTGCTGATTGCTCGCTAGTGGTAGAATTTTGTGATTGGCATGAAAACTTTGTAGCTGATAAATCATCAAAATTTCAGTGCAGCCCATCATACTGCCATCAATTTGATGAACTGTTGCCATGGAAACTTGACGATTCCCTGAGGCAAATCTGAACTGACTAATGTCGACCGAATGTTTGTCGAGTCCCTGGTCGATTTTAGGTGCTCTGTATATCCAATACACTGAGCTTTTAGTCATTCGGTCCAGTCTAGTTAAGAAATTTTTTGCCAAGAAAATTTTGAAAACTTGAAAAAATCTCTATTTTGTAAATATCGTCCATACCTTAACTACGACTGCGCATCTCAATAATCAATGTTTCCATGGCAAATTTCAACGCAATAGCAGACTATTGGTTGCGTCTGGAAAATGTTCATGTTAAATGTATTAGGATCCCGACGCTGAATTTAGTGGACTAATATCCTTTTGTTTAGATATTCAACGTTTCAGCCATGTGTCTTTTTCAAAAAAGGCTCATGGCTGAAATTTTGAGTACAGTAGACTCCGCCTATCTCAGTACCGGCCAACGCAGTAAACCGGTTAAGTTGGTGAACATCTGTAAAATTTTTCTGTTCCCTTGCTTCGCTGTACTTAAAAAATCTCTGGTCTTTAATATGCCCAACTCAGTGAAAAATTGTCAGTCCCATCGGAACAGAATTAGGCGGAGTCTACTGTAGTTAAATAAAGGAAGATGCACCACAATTGACCATTTTCTACTTGTTTTTACACCACATATGTGTTGGTGAAATAAGCTTTCACCGATGCAGTACGCGTGGTGTGTGGATGAAACTACATATCATTGTATTACCAATATGCAAATTTTAATTCTGTCATTTATATGCAATGATTATATCCCAGAGAGAATCCATTTATGCATTTTTAAACCTGGACGATTTACTTAATCAATTGTTAACGATTTGTTTTGTTTCTTTATATTTTCAGAATCACCATGGCCGACAGCTTTCAGGATTTGATGGCTGCCTATAATATATCAGACATACCGACAGTATTGAAAACATCGGATAACAACAACATCGAAAATTTCAATTTAAAACCAGATGTACACCATGTCCACTCTCCAAGTCAAAATACTGATGAATTAGATGGAAATAAATTCAATCGACCTTCACCGGTAGCAGAGCATGTTGAGTTGAATATACCATCAGTTTACTCTCAAAGCGATCACCCAAATCAGCCAGCAGATGCACTGCCGTCAAATAGTCTCCAAAAACTCGAACAACTGGTCCGTGCTGAGCCACAAAAGCCAAAACGTAGACGTTTACGAGCAGTTAAACCAAATCTGCTGTCAAATCATTCACCAATTCTTAAAGTACCGCAGTTCACTGGTCGGCAATCAAATCAACATCATTCGATATGTAATCGCCAGCGAACACCACCATTTGGTGTTATTCCGTCGCCAGAAAGCCACCATATGCAGTCGTTCCCACAGTCACATGTTCCGATGCCTGCACAAATGAATATTCCGCGTAATCCATTTCCCCCGCACTTTGTCAATCAGTTTTATCCACCAATGCGCGATGCACTGCGCGATGCACATCCACCGAATGATTGTTTCCCTTCGTATCAAATGGCGATTAATCGTAATTGTGGACTGCCGATGACAATGATGCCGCCTCCACCGCACATACCCCCTCAGTTTCCACCCCATGGTCTGCAGTATCCCAGCTTTTTCAATCATCAAAACAGTAACAGCCCTGGTATGATACACCCGGGTGGCAATATCAATACAATTTGCATGAATAATGGAAGCATGTTCAGAGGTCAAAATTCTGATATTATTGCGATGAGTAATGGTTTAGTTCCTGGAATAGTAGGCTCTTGTCAGATAGATGGTTTTGATAATGGTAGAAATGTGTCCCCGCGTCAACATAATCAACGATCGCCCTCAGACCGTCGACTCAGCGCATCGTCATCAACACCCGAGATAACTGCAGCTGTGAGACCGGTAAATGATCCGGCTGCAAATAGTTCTCATGAACTCATTGCCGATGGGAAATCTCCAAAAACTGGTCAAGACCCACCAATCGCTTCACCTCAGAATTCATCCTCGGTGAAGAAAGTGAAAAGGAAAAAACCGGAGAATTCACCCGTATCCGAGGGTATACCTGATGTAGCTATCATAGAGAAGGAAAATCCATTACCTAAATATGTTCCGATGATAGCAGACTGTGATAAACATCGAGCTCCATCGGCGGTTTATTCCTGTCAGTCGTGTAAAGATACTTTTCTGTTTGAATCGAGCTTAGAAGACCATATAAATCGATCCAGCGTGGAGATTAGTTATCATTGCGAATATTGTGCTAAGAATTTAACATTTTACAATAAATGCGCACATATTAAGCATGTGCAAAAGCATTCGGTGCACGGTGTCACTCCAAAATTCAATCCGATGGTTAAAGTGTTGTTACTCGCGCCTGAAGAAAAACAGCTGCTAGAATCGGCAAAAACCGGAGATTCACATCCACTATCTACTGGTAATGAAGTTCAGTGTTTACCCGATGATATCATTTGCCCAGAGTGTTCGAAGAAATTCAAGTCATATGAGGAACTGGAAAAGCATTTCCAAGGTACTGGTAGACTAAATCTTGAGGATGTTTGTACCCAGTGTCAGTTGCCTTTGCCTAGTTATTGCAGCTTGAAGGCACACAAACGAATACACCAAAGAACATTACCGCAGGTATGTCCAGAATGTGGCTTGAATATTATATCAAAAGAGGGATTCAGTGATCATATCAAAATGAAATGTTTGCATTTGTCTCGAACAATAAGATATATGTGTAACGTGTGTGATAGTTTATTTGAGGACCAACCTACCGCTAACAAACACATGCGTTCAAAACATGCTGACGGCTATTTCAAATGTCATTGCTGTCCGATGGCATTTAAGTCTCGCGAAAGCTTCTACGGACACTTTTCTTCAACCCATGGAAACTTGAATCCTGAAGAAGGTCATACATGGATCGTGAAATGTCCAATGTGTAATACCGTATTTCGAAAGGGTAATGTGCTCAACGGACATATTCAAAAGCATTACGCTGAAGAAATGAAATACCGCAAATTCCGATTTCAGTGTTTCTTATGTCGAGAACTACTGCGAAAGAAAACTGATCTCATCTATCATTTAGAAAGGGAGCATGAATATCGCTATACACGATGTGATAAGTGTAATTTCACGTGTAAAGATCATACCGAGTTTTTGGTACATGTTAAATCATGTACTGGCTTCGTTGAGAGCAACATGAAAGCAAAAAAGTCTTTGAGTCTGCCCGAAAAGTCAAATACGCAATCGAAATCAACTGTTAATTCAAAAACAACTACTACTTTGCAGCAACCAGCTAACAATTCTAAGCAAGGGTCATCATCTGAATCATTGAAAACATTATATGCACCATATGAATGCCCAATATGTTTTAATAAGTACTTTTACAAAGACAGTCTCTATAAACATCGAAGAATCCATGAAAAACAAGGGCAGTTCATCTGTTTGTTGTGCTCGCAAGTATTTCCTGACAAAACCAGTCAAACAGAACACTCGCGTAGCTGCTGGAAAACCAAGTCTCACCAGCAAATGAAAGACATTGATATTCATTTCTGTAAAATCTGTAATGATACGTTTGTCACGAAAGCCGATGTAAAAAAACATGTTGAAACTGTGCATACTACAAGAAATACCACAGCTCCGTTGCTGAAATCATCGGCTACTGATCCAAATGTGCCAGTTTTCGAAATACTTAAGTCAGAAAATGATACAAAAAGACAATCAGTGGAAAATGAATTGAACGAAATGTTTGATGACATAGAAACCGAAGTATCCCCTGTTATCAAGAAACACACCTGTTCAACATGTGCAATGGTTTTTGATACGAAAGAACAAATGGAAAGTCATGCTGAGAAATCACACACCAGTTCTCTATTTAAATACATCTGTTACATTTGTCGAGATTGTCAGGTATATAAGGCTTTTCACCGGCGAGACTATTTAGAAAAGCATATCGTTAATTTCCACAAGATAACTCGTGCCAAAATCGATTATACCCGATTTCCTGATGAACCGTCAAAGCCAGTCACAACGAAAATCTCGCATGTAGGTCCGGAATCAAGCAATAAACGTAAAATAGAACCATCTCAGCCTGAACTTTCTGTCAAACGACGTAAATCAGTCGAAATTGCGAGTGCAGAAGACAGTGAAGCTGATGAGGGACCAAGTTCAGATGATGATGATGAAGATGATGATGATGATGACGAGTTGCTAAAATGTTCAAGTTGTTCGTATTCGAGCAAAAACCGAGGGGCATATGAGGATCACATAGCGGAACATCGTGCTGAAAAAGAGTCGATTGAATGTCCCGAATGTGGAATCAGTTTCGTTGTGGAACGTACATTGCGTAATCATTTATTGATCGTACATAAAGTTCGAAATTATGAGAAATATTTGCGGCGACAACGCGCAAAAAAGCATTTCGATGATCATATAGTACTGCCGTCTGCTCAAGTCGAGCGCATGCGTAATGGTACCTTCGACAGTGATTCAAGTTGTGAAATGAAACATGAACTTGAATGTCGACGTTGTAAGAAAGAATTTGATACCGAAATTGGCTTGAAGAAACACATCGAAAGAGCTCACCCAAATTGGCGTGTTCCGTCGACTAAAAAGCGAATCAGATGAAAGGATTGTGATTATATAGATTGCATGTAGTTTTTGCATTTTTATACCTTCAATTACACTTGTTACAAAACTTTGTTTATTCTGGGCAAAAGATTTAGGCAGAAACATTGTGATGGTTTTTTATTATTATTAAGTAGTCATTTTCTATGCATGTTTTAGATTTAGGCATTTAGTTATGATGATTTCACTTTGTTTCATGTTCTTCCGTTAAATTTTTTTCTCAAATACTGGTTATACTTAGATGATCTGTTTGTGATATCGTGATCAATTGTTGTGTTTAAAATGCCATCTGAAAATAATTTATGTTCTAAATTGCCTCATTACGTAGTGCTGTCACGGTTGAATGAAACCTCGCTACAATGAAACTGTTGGGCAGAACCAATTCATAGTAACTTAAAAAGTTCTTCTAATCAGATAAAAACGAATTCAATCTCAATTTTGATGCAAAATCTAGTTGTTATATCTGACAATTCATTATATCAGTATTCATTGTAAACGGGGTTCCACTGCATTTAATGAATCCTGATTTTTGTATGATATGCATTAGGTGTATCCTACTTTTATTGATCAAGGAGTTGGGAGCATGTTTTTTACCTGACGAGACATTAAGAAGATAATCCTGAAATTGCCACACAAATTCTTCCTATCAAAGATTATACCATAAGTCTCTAAAGCCTTGTTATTTAAATTCAAATGTTTTGATTTTATGCACTCTTTTCAATTTAAGATTTGTTCGTTGAATACTTGTATGTATAGAAACAATAAGTTGGGAATTGTTTGGCCAAATTATATTTAATAGAAATAAGGATTAAGATGAATTTTACTGTATATTGCTTTGTAGATGATGTTATTGATGTATATATTAATGTATGTCTATGATTCACTCATGTCTTGTAGCAACGTGTAAATCAAAATCTGAGGAATGTACGTATGTGCTGTGTAAATCTTGTAGCCATTAGTCTATTACATTCAACTAACTTTAGAACTCTGTCGAACTGTTCAAAAGGGTTAAACTATATTGCTCTGTTCTATAAATAGCTATTATATCTCTCGCTGGGCGTTATTTGTGCTAGCAGCACTAACAACTGATTATATTATACAGCTGTGCTGTTCAGTATGTAGATATATTGATCGAATTCCAGTCTCGCTTTCATTGCAAGCAGGTATTGTCTGCATAGAACAGTCTGTATGTTGTACATGTATGCTTCATTCATCGATAGGTTTTGCTCCAAATCTGATAAAGATGTCTAGTTACAAAAATTGAAATTAATGTCTCGTTTAATAGAGAGGTTTCATATTACTTTTTGTCTTTTGATGCCCTAGAAAAATATTCTCTGCATGTCAAATTAGAGTGCATGGATAAGATAGTGCATGCATGTACTCTCCTGGTCAGATTTTATGAACCCATCTCTTTTAACTTGAAAGGATAAAATTTTGCTCATTTTGAATTAATGGGCTTTGTGATAGGAATAGAGCTGATAAAAATTTTTGGGCTAAACACATACTTTATGGAAATCTTGTGGTGCTTTATCAACAATAAGTAGGTTTTATGTTTCTATTTTTCTACAGTTACTAAATGTAAATTGATAACAATTATAAACCCTATGTATATCACATAATTGTAACATTATTGCCTTTTTAATCAATGTAGTACATGTACTACCTGGTAAATGAAAATAATATGCTACACTGACTACGATTGACTTATCTCTCTGCAGTGCATATGTTACTAACGTACATGGTTCCTCATGTAAAAAAAATATGGTTGATACAGTATTTCTAATGAAGTATGTTCAGATTAGATATTATGTTCCTTGAAATGAGATTAATTCTAAAGATGATGCAGAAGTTCTTTAAACAGTCTACTGATGTGATTGTTTAGCATGCATGGATTATTATTATGACCTGTGTGTTATTTGCTTACTATTCGAACACCTTGATGCATTTAATTTTCACTATAAAATATAGAAGAGTCAACGATTTCAGTCTTTAATCACTGTACAGATTGCAAGCAGTGTAAAATATAGATAGGATAACTCTATTTTTATAATCTTACAACAATAAAAACCAGTAATTCTGTTTCATAAGTCCACTGTTTTGCGTTGAAATTTCTGTGTGTTTATCTCTTCTCACATCTAAAATGTCAAACTAGACACTTTTTATAAGGCCACCTTTGGGAAATTCGTGGTGTTAAATCCAATTTGGCACTAAAATAGATGCCAATTTATTTGTACTGAATTTGGTATATTCATTCCTGCAGTCTCACTTTAAATGATGGTGTTATAACTGGATACATTTAACTAAGCTGTCTTGATGATTTACCTAGTTATACCTCATTTGAGCAATTAAAATGCACAATCAATTGAATGTTGATTGAGCAGACTATGCATACCACCGAATCCCCAGGACCAGGACGTTTAAAAATTTCGTACGGAGGGGAGCGTCCTATAATGCTTAAATTTTAGACAAAATTGCTGATTTCATGCACCGGGATTCAAATTTTATGTGTATGTTATTTATGAATGGCCAGGGTTCAGTTAAAAAAGGACTACTGAATTGGTCTCGACTTTTTAGAGCAGTCAAAAAAAATGTACATAATTAGCGAAAGAAGTATGCTGACCCTTGTATTTTAAGAGGCAGGTTCTGTCAATTCTTTATCTGAGGATTATTGTCTTGCACTAGAGGAACCAGTTCAGCATTTTCCCCATGTAGTGGCAATCACTATTGTTCATTCCAGTACGTACTCGTCTTACTGATGAGAGGACTGATTGCTGGTAACAGCTGCGTACGTTGCTATGGGAACAGTTAGGATTGAATGGATGTCTAGGATGGATTTTAACACGATTCGTTGATCACGGATGCATTCCTCATACATACTGCTTCTCAAGATGCTGTTGACTAATGAATTTTTCAGGGTCCTCTGCAGTGCTTGAAATTGTTTTTCCTTTCACAAATTGCTAGTTTATGACTCGGAACTTGAATTGTTGCAATTCAAGTCCCCTAGTCATAAACTAGAAGTTGGTGGTTCTTTTGTAGAAATGTTAATTTCATATAGAGCAAAAATTCTTGTAAATATCAACTGTATTTATTTGAAATCTAAATCTCCAGTATAGATTTCCTTCAAAATGGGTTCCGCTTGTAATGTAAATGGTATTGTATTGGGTTATTCAATAATTATGTACACATGAACATCTTAACTCGAGAGTGGAAGATTTTATTTCTCCCCAATACCTTAAACGACCAACCTTCAACTTTTACTGACATTTGTAAACAATGCCCAATAAACAAACTGCTGTGTCACAACTCTCTACCACTATTGTGCACGTGACATGTAGTGACAGAAACGGAACGAGATAATTTAACTAGAGTCTAATTAAAGTAAAACGAAATAGTTTTCAGGTTCAGAAATCTTATTTCTTATTAATTTGAAATGAGAATGCAAATTTTAAAAAGTTTTTTCATACTGTCAGTTTAAATTGCCTCGTGGTTTCATAGTCTCGGACACAAATTTCTGCTCGAGGATTCTCCTGCCAATGTTATGATTGAGCGAGAAAAAAGGTCCCATGTTACTTGACTTATTATGCATACCAAGCCTACACTCCACCCAGAGTGGTTTCATTTGTCCACTTCATTACAAAATACTAACCGGTGCGTACTTTCGCGCAATATCTCACATCAAAACTTCGCAATTCAATCACGCGCTGATTGGCTCTAGGATTATTACATAACGAATGCACTGATTGGTCAGATACTTTATTGACTATTGAATTAATAGGATAGTCGTTATGATAGTAGAGCCAAATGAAACGCTGCGAGAGGAGCGTAATCCAATCCAAACTTTTTATTATTTGTTTTACGGATTTTCAGGACAAAGTTCAATGTTGGAGGATGGAACAAAAATGAAAATATTGTAGATTGTTTTAACATTGACCCAATATTACCGAGTGACAGATCAATACAGGTGTACAGGTTGCTGCTGTGTTAAAAATATGGATTTTGTTTCTCATGCCATTTATCTATATTGATTCACCAGACCGGAGGATGAAAGGAAAATAAAACAATCCTGAATTTCCCAACATTACTTTTTCCAGGTTTTAGAAATAGACATCAGGCAGGTCCGTAAAACAAATAATATAAAAGTCTGGCCTAACTGCTAAAAAAACTTGTCAAATGTCTCGTCAGTTCCAACTTGTGCCGCTTCTGCTGTGTACGTTCTAAATTGAATAAATAACCCGTTATACATCACAATTGACAACATAAACATATGACAATTACTGATAACATATATTTAATTAACAAATCTTTTTACATGATTTTCATCATTTTATTCATGAAATGATGACAATAAATGAAAAAACTAAGTTCAAACATTCTTCACAAATTGCATAAATAGTTTCTAAAAACTGAAAATGTAGAAAAGTACAAAATTTTGACAGCCGGGCTACAACATAATAGTATTATAACAATCACAGAAATAGTTTTCATGTAACAATGGTAAATTTTGAATTTTATAACAAAATCAAATTGACTTTTAATTTCTCAAAACATTTCATCATCATCTTGTGATTATGGTGCCCAATGCTCAATAATACACTTGTCATTGATTATGTCGGTCAGAATATTAGCTAGCCAAGTCAACAATAACAGCTAGCTGACGCTATTAAAGACACTAAAATATTGTTACCCTTGGTGTCATATGTTTTGGTAAAAAGACACTTTGATACATAGTGAGAATTTATAAAATCTTGAATTTTTGTTGCCTGCCCAGAACGTTAATGTAAAACTGAATTTGCCACTATTAAGCTAGGTACAGAACTGGCATTCATGGCTAAAAGCATACTATAAAATTGGAGTACAAGCATCAAACAACAGACATCATAATATGGATAAAACTTCCACTTCTTATTACAGTAAAATAAATAAAAGTTAATTATGTACAACTGGATCATAGATCACAACCAAAACTAGGGGTCCAGGGACCTCATGCCCACTTGGAAAACTATAGGGATGCAGTTAATATACACAAAGTCACAAAGAA